>ML836292.1:32341-42419 GCA_009831015.1 Picea engelmannii | reverse complement strand
CACGCCCTCTTCCAATGCGGCAGTGACTCTTCTCCAAACCGGTGGTAGAACTATGGCACTTCTTCAAACTGACGGGCAACTCTTCTCCAGACCGGTGGCAGCTCTGTGGCACTTCTTCAAACTGGTTGGCAATTTCTTCAAATTGGCAGGCAACAACAATCATAGCGTTCTAAAATTCTTCTATGTTCTTCACTGTGGAAGAAAAATGCGGAAGCAAAGCTAACAGGATTCAAAAGAGAACAACAATAGGAATTGCCTTCTCCCAACATATTGCTCTGATACCATGTAAACAGAAATAATGGAAGAGTAAACAGAAACAGAGAGAGAATACATAAATGTTGGGAATTGAACACTATGATTATTGTCTTCATAAGAGTTATATAAAAGATTACAAAATAGTTTTACAGTTTCAAAACGGAAGTAACTAAGTAACTGTCAGAAACAGTTTGATCTAACTAAATCGTTAAGGTAAATTAGCTAACCCTACAAAGAAGTCCATGAGAAGAAATACACTGCTCGCAAGGAGGCAAGGAAGATTAAGCACAGTTACAGCGAAAGTACTTTGTTCGTAATGTGGTGCGTTTCATCTGAAGAAGTGCGCACACCTTAGTCACCCTAAGCATTAAAACCCTCTCACCCGCACAAAACACTTCTAAACTCTTCTCCATCCACCCTACCCCAAATTACACTAGCCTATATCACCTATGTTACGCCTTACCCACACAAAGATATGTTACAACTTATGCCTATTCGCATAATAAGCATCTCTTAAATCATTCCATTAAGAGAGCCTGTCTTAGGATCTGTCTTAGGATCTACCGCCCATAGCTGACCTCTTTTATTCTACGAGGAAGGTTTAGCGCAAATTCATCCGCGAGTTCCAAACTTTCATATTTTTAGGGTTAGCAATAATCAATTTGTTGAGAGATATTCATTTGTTGTGAGATATTCAATGTTGTGGTGGTTGGTATATATACAATTAAATGATTTTGATATATATATTAAAATATATTCAATTCCTGAGTGGGTTTAATGGTTAAGAACATGTGTTTTCTTTTAAGAGCTCACAAGTTCAAATCCAAAGGAGAATAGGGTATCTCCATAGATTTTACTAGTCAAATCGCTAAGCAATTGTTAACCATATTTTTACATTATCAAGACCCAAACTTGAAAGAAAATGGACATGAAAATGTTTTGATAATTTAAAAAATGTTTAGAAAGACGGGCTTCTATTAAAATAAAATAAAANAAAAAAAAAAAAAAAAAAAAAAAAAAAAAGACAAAAGCAGCAATGGCCATCGGTTGATGATGCCAATTCAACTCTTCTGGATGCGTTGCACCACGTTACCAACTGCCAAAACCCTTCAATAACTTTACCCTGTAGCTGCATAATTTTCTGACTAGAGAAAATCCATTGTTCACCCTCAAACGATGGCCTTACACGTACGATCTACCACCAATATCTGATCTCTTGTATTCTACGCGGAAAGTTCTGTGCAAATTCTTCTGCGGACCTCAAGCTTGCATATTTTTCCACAAGTGGACATAAAACGTATGTGCGTACGTTTGATATTTTATCAAATGTGTATGAAGGCGGGCTTCTTGGAAAAAGACAAGACCAGCAATGGCCACCGGTTGATGATATCAATTTAACTCTTCTTAATGCGCTGCACCACGTGACCAAATGCCAGAACCCTTTAACAACTTTATCCTGTAGCTGCATAATTATTTGACTAAGAATATCCATTGTTGACCCTCAAACGATGGCCTTCCACGTCCATGGAGCACTCGTTCTACAAATATATTCATCCCGCTCTGATGAACAAAGGGCCTCCATGGACAACTGAGAGAATTTACAAGGAGAGATTAAGAAAAATGTCCGCCTCCCAAATGGGAAATGCATATGGTCTTCTCTCACTGCTTGGATTGTTTCTCTGCCTGCATTGCAATTGCCTGTCAGAAGAAGGCCAGATACTGTTGCAGGTCAAGGACAGTTGGAATACTAGTGGGGCACTGGGCGATTGGAGAAGTGATTCAAGTTTTAACGACCACTGTAAGTGGACTGGAGTCACCTGTGATAGAAACACCAAGTCTGTTGTGGGTTTGGATCTGGAAAACTTGAATATCACTGGAACAATTCCTTCCAGTATCTGTAAATTGAGTAATCTGAGGGACTTGAACTTACCCTTCAATTATTTTGGCGGGGATTTTCCGTCTGGGCTGTTGAATTGCACCCATCTGCGACGCCTGAATTTGTCGCAGAACGTGTTCGTTGGGTCGTTGCCCGATGAGATATATAAACTGGAGGAGCTGGTGCACTTGGACCTCTCGGTCAACAGTGTCAACGGTGACATTCCTGCTGGATTAGGACAGTTGCCTAAGCTTGAGGTATTGTTCTTGCACTCTAATCTGCTGAATGGTACTGTTCCATCCTTCATTGGAAATCTCTCTTTGTTGAAAAACCTAACACTGGCTTACAACCCTCTGGCTCGAGGGGTAATCCCACATGAACTCGGGAATTTGTCAAGGCTGCAGCAGTTATGGATCAAGGGTTGTAATTTAGTAGGAGAAATTCCAGAGTCATTAGGGAATATAACAGAAATGGTAAACTTGGACCTCTCACATAATCTTTTGACTGGAAGGATCCCCAACACATTGATGGCCCTTTCAAACATGACGGATTTAATTCTATTTAAGAACAATTTATATGGACCAATTCCAGACAATATCAAGAATCTTAAGAGTCTTGTGAATTTGGATCTGTCAATGAATGAGCTAAATGGAAGCATCCCCAATGGGATTGGAGCCTTGACAAACTTAGAGACACTGCAGTTATACAACAACCAGCTCTCTGGGTCTATACCCTCTGGGCTTGATAAGCTTACTAATTTAGTCAATCTCAAGTTTTTTAGTAATAGACTTTCAGGACAAGTTCCCCCAGGAATTGGGATGGGTTCTAAATTTGTTGAGTTTGATGTATCAACGAATGAACTTTCGGGTCCTCTTCCGCAGAATGTCTGTAAAGGCAGAACACTGGTAGCTTTCATTGTTTTTAAGAATAAGTTAAATGGAAGCCTGCCTGAATTTCTAGGAGATTGTCCTAGTCTTACCAGTATCCAAGTCCATGACAACAGGTTAAGCGGTGAGGTTCCTCTGGGATTATGGAGTTCTCCACTCCTTGGAGAGTTGAGATTGACAAACAATGCTTTCCGTGGCCAAATTCCTACTCAAATCATCAAAGCAACCAATCTGTGGGCGTTGGAGATATCAAATAATCAATTCAGTGGAAGTATTCCCTCTGTCATTGGACAACTGTGGACTCTCAGCAGCTTTCTGGCCAGTCATAACAATATATCAGGGACTATTCCAGTGGAACTTACTAAATTATCCTCACTGTCGAGGCTTTCTCTTGATCACAATATGTTGTATGGGGAGCTTCCTAGAACAATAATATCATGGAAAGGTCTTTCTCAGCTTAACCTTGCCAACAACCACATCACAGGTTCAATTCCTGCGTCGCTTGGGTTGTTGCCTGTTCTTAACAGCCTTGACCTCTCAAACAATTTGCTTTCAGGGAAGATACCTCTTGAATTTGATCATCTCAAGTTGAGTTCTCTGAATGTGTCTGGTAACTTCTTGTCTGGCCCTATTACTGATGATTACAACAATCTGGCATATGATAAAAGTTTTCTTGACAATCCGGGCCTTTGTGGAGGTGGGCCATTAAAGCTGCCTTCATGCTTCCATCAGAGAGAGGCATCCGAAAATCATCTACATAGGGTGTTGATTGCGGTTATTTCTGTGGCAGTAGTGGTCTCCTTCATTTGTATAGGTTTCCTGTATAAGACATACAAAAAATATTCTCAGATTAGATCGAGTACAGTGTCTTGGAAACTCACACCCTTCCACAGGCTGGAATTTGACGAGTCAAACGTTCTGAGCAGATTGACCGAAGATAATGTTATCGGAAGTGGAGGTTCTGGCAAAGTGTACAAGGTGACACTGGGAAATGGTGATATTGTTGCTGTGAAAAGGATCTGGAACAACGGGAATCCACAACCTGTCCATGACAAGGAATTTCAAGCAGAGGTGGAGACTTTAGGGAAGATTAGGCATGCCAATATTGTCAAGCTGCTTTGCTGCATCTCTAGTTCAGATTCTAAGCTGTTAGTGTATGAATTCATGCCGAATGGTACCCTGTATGAACGGCTTCATAGCTCTCAAGGGGAACCCTTGGATTGGCCTACTCGTTATAAGATTGCTTCCGGTGCTGCTCAGGGTTTGTCCTACCTGCATCATGGTTGTTCCCCTCCAATAGTACATCGGGATGTTAAATCAGATAATATATTGCTGGATTCCGTATGGAAGGCCCATATTGCTGATTTTGGCTTAGCTAGAACTATGGAGAAGCTGGGTCAAGAGGTTGTCATGTCAGTGGTTGCTGGATCATATGGATATATTGCCCCAGGTAAGAATGTCTAGATGAACAAATTAATGTCTATGAAAATATGTGTTTGTATTAACCAAATGTGTCACTCAACAAAAAAATAGAAAAACAATTATAAATGAACTGATTTAATTGATGGATATGTGTGCAGAGTATGCTTACACCCTTAAAGTGAATGAGAAGAGTGACATATACAGTTTTGGTGTGGTCCTCCTGGAGCTTGTGACTGGAAAGAAGCTCAATGATGTAGAGTTCGGAGATGACTCGGGCATTGTTTGCTGGATTCGGAATCAGAATCACATCGACATTAATAAAGTCCTAGATTCACGAATAGCAGACTCTCATAGAGCAGAAATGATGTTCATATTAAAGCTGGCTCTGCTATGCACCAGCACGCTGCCCATCAATAGGCCTTCCATGAGGGAAGTTGTGGAAATACTGCTTCTCTGCAGTCCAGATGAACAAAGTAGGAAGGCAGTAGCTGCCACTTTGTCTCCCCATCTCAAGAGGAATCCCAGTGCTTTTACATCCAAGTCTACATCTGCTTCCTCTTCTGCAGACTGCACATATCCTTTCCATGGCAATACATGTGGCATAGACATGTGACCTTTATATTTATTATATCACCAATATTAGAAGCATTATTCAGCGATGCTCTTTCCCTGGCTGGACTGCAGGACCGTTTGATTAATCAGTACTAGATATAACTCTATCTCCAAACAGGAGATGTATCTACCCCAATGGAAGTATTTCATCAGTGTACAGAAGCATTTGTTATGCCCTGAAATACCAAGAACAACATTACAGGAAAAAGAGTTGGCCCATTGGGTTTTCAGCAAAGGCATTAGATCAGCCAAATTTGGTAAGAAATCACAACAGGACTACAGTCTGAGTCTCTATAGGGGCACTAATATGAGCTAATATTCTGTAGCGTAACCTTCAAAAGAAACAATGGAGTACGAACAATTCTTTCAGTTTTGCATTCCCTTGATCAATGAGTACAGTGTATAATAGAGCATTTTAGCAGCCCAACTGTAAAACATCTTATGCAATGTAGGTTGTTTCAAGATTGTCATTCATGGCAGTCATGATGCTTAGAGGTAATAATATTCCAAGGTGGATAGTGTATTTTAGATTTTTAATATAGGCACCAGCGCATGAAGGATTTTCAGCACCAGAAAAGTAGCAGTTGTGAAAGGAGGACACAGCAGCCTACCAGACTTTAAAGCTACCTCCAAGACTTGAGTAAAGGAGCATTGACAGACTTTTTCTTTGCGACCTACGATCGCGTTCTGACATTGGCTATCAACATGTCCTTGATAACTTTAATTTTAATAAAAGTTTGTCTAAATATAAAAAAAAAATCATTGTTTTATCTAAAAAGTTATATTTTAATTCTGGATCCATGAGGTGAGAGGATCAAATTTTTAAATGTTTCAAATTTTTTAATTTAAAAAAGGGTTTTCACTTTGAGCGATTTATTCTTATGGATACATGATAGATCATGTGTTAATTACACTTGAAAATTTTATTGATGATATATGATAGATTAAGTGTTTTTTTTTTAAGTAAAAAAGTGTGTTAACTGCTATATAAAATTAACAAAAATACAGAGAGATATAGGTTTAATGTGCCACCAAATGTGCTGTCATTTTATCGGAAACCAACACAGTTTGGGGCAAGTGTAGCATGTCTAGGAAGATAGGCTTAAAATATTGTTTCGCCGTTTGTCCTGCCCGAAGGAAACCAGGACAGATGGCAATAGATTGTCTTAACTCTGAACAACATCATAATTGAAAACCAGACTGAAAAGACAAACTCAAATATCCAGTGACCAGTCACTCTCGTCCTCCTGACACGCGGATTTGGCCTGAATGACAAACGACTGTGTGCACGTTGGGCATTTTCGATTAGCTGGAGCATTGGAGTAAGCGTTCAGGAGCAGGTCCAAGCGTTGTCCCATGAGGAGGGCTCTGTGCTACTGGTCTTCCATTTGGCCTCGGAGTTCGAACACGAGATCCAGATGTGTTGTGCAGAGGAGTGGAGCATGCAATTTGTTGGTAACTGCCTCGCCTGAGGTTTCTTTCCCTACTTCAGCTCTGGCCTTGTCCTTGTCCATGGCGGTAATGTCTGTGTGGTGCACCATTACCACACAGGCTCTTTTCGAGCCCTCATCCTCATATGGCATTTCCTCGACGTAGCAAGTTGGGATGTCCTCGCAGAGCCTCCTCCTTTTCGTGTCTGTTGCTTGAGGTTCCAAGGCTATCGCAATATCATTCGAGCATGGTATTTCCTCTATGTAGCAGATTGGGAACTCTTCGTCAAGATCTTCCTTCAAGTTGCTTCCCATTTGTGTTTCAGGCTCAAATGCAGGAATTTCAACTTGCTTCATGTCTGTGGGTTTCCAATTATCCTGAGCTGGTGGAGTATGGGCTCTCCTCTTCGTTGCAGACTCAGTGACAGTAGCATGGAGTGCAATACGGGCAACTCTCGCTCTTTGCCTAAGGATAGAATTGGCCATCGAGAGTGTATGCTCCATATGTTGCCTTCTCTTTCGTTGCGCAGCGTGGGTGTGCCAAGTCGAACCGCAACGAGGCTTGCCTTGCTCCCTTGGCACTGCGAAGGAGGAGTGAATAGAAGACACCCCCGGATTCGATGGGATACAGAAGAAATCACACCAGAGCTCACAGTCGGCAGGGAGGTTTAGAACAAGAATGAACCAGCTATGTCCCAACCTCCTCGCTTTCTTATTTTCGTGGGACAGCAACACCTGGATCCTCCTTAACTCGATCATATTGAATGTTTGCGGTGCCGGCTCTTTCGCACGAGGGAGAAGTCCTTCATCCGTATCACTGTTGTAATGGTTTGCTCCCATCTTTAATACTGAAGGGATGGGGAGCGGCCTACAACATTTAAGCCATGGTTCAGTGCTAAGCCAGGTGGCGAAGCTGCCCTTCGTGTCACCCCATCCGGGGTATGATAGATCAAGTGTTACTCGCATTTGAAAGTTGAAATTGAAATATGTATTTATGTTCTACATTGAATTTCTTTTGTTATTATATTTTTTTAAATGAGAGGTGTCAACTCTATATAGAAAGCACCTATATATAATAAGAAATTTTTATTTTACTTAAAGTGGGTATAGAAATATTTTATTTATAGATAACATTTAAATATCTTTTTTCATATATATATATATATATATATATATATATATACAACATATTTTGGTTCAATAAGAAATTTTTATTTTCAATTGCGTTGTATACTCTATCTAGAAAGAAAGTTTGTGGCCCAATAAGAAATTTTTATTTTCCATTGCCTTATATACTCTATGTGAAAGAGATTTTTATTTTCAATTGCCTTATATACTCTATGTAGAAAGAACTTGTGTGGCCCAATAAGAAATTTTATCTTCCATTGACTTATATACTCTATGTAGAAAGAACGTGGGTGTGAGGTTCTTTCTACATAGAGTATATAAGGCAATTGAAAATAAAAATTTCCTATTGGGCCAAAAGAGGCTTTCTAGTTTCTAGAGCTCGGGATGAGGGAGATGTGTAATTTTTTCTATACTCAATACACATGAGGGAGAGGACAAGTGAAAAAATTACACATCTCCTACATCCTGGGTGTAGAAAGCCTCTTTTGACCCAATAAGAAAATTTTATTTTCAATTGCCTTATATACTCTATGTAGAAAGAAGGTGTGTGTGCACACAGGCTTATAAGGCAATTGAAAAAAAAATAAAAGAAAAATATTAATAAGGGAGAAATTTGTTTTGGAGTGAAAGTGTTTTTTTTCTACACGTTTCGAACCCTAAAGCATGTTCATCTTCATGAGAACTAAGATAGCTCACAACTTCTCCTCACTCTGTCATTGATGTTATTAATATGCAATAGCTCAGGAGCTGAAGATTTCGATGATTAGGGTCGACTTGAGTTATATATTGAACAATTCTGAGGAAGTTGAGTTGGTTTTTATATGGTGTACAACAAGTTTCCATGCTTCTTTTAATTTTATCCCATTGTCACGATTGATATTGTTATCAAATGTTTCGATCTCCAGTTCCTCTGTAGTGATGAGGGATCTTAGCTAAAAACCTTGAATTCTCCAAACATATGTGGTGACTAGAGGTGTGAGAGTGTTGAACAATGGTGGATTGTTTGACCCTTCCATGTTGTATATCTGCAGTGTTCTCTTTTAACCTAGTTTTTATTAAGTGCCCCATTTCTCCAATGTATACTTTGCCACAGGAGCAAGGTATTGCATATACCCCTTTATGAAGTTTCGATTCAATAGGGTCTTTAGTATAGTCTAACATATTTCTTATGCAGTTTGGAGGAGAGAAAGATACTCTTATGCTTCTTCCTAGGATCTTGGCAATTTTATCCGTAGTACCTCGAATGTATGAGATATTAGCTCTTGTATTGTCCTCTTATGGTCCTTGTTCTCTATTCCTTCCTCTTTGAGCCTTCTTGATTGTTTTATAAATGTATTTTACCTTATAGCCATTACTTTTAAGGACCTTTGTAAGGTGACTAATCTCTTGATCTAAATGGTCCCCATCTGAGACTCTCATAGCTCGAGTGGCTAAGGTCTTGATGATACTGTTATTTTGTGCAGGTTGGTGATGTGACTGAACATGCATATATCTGTCAGTGTGGGTTTCTTTTCTATATACCTAGTGTCCTAAGGATCTGTCTTGTTTTTTTGTGGTAAGCACATCCAGGAAGGGGAGGCACATATTTTCTTCTTTTTCCACAATAAATTTTATGCTCTCCGATTAATTGTTGAGATGGTTCGTGAACTCCTCCAATCTTGTTTCCCCATGTGGCCAATTGCTATAGAGATCATCTACAAATCTTAGTCACCATTTAGGTTTTTGAGAAAGGAGTCCAGTGCCTTTATTTCAAAATGTTCTATGAAGAGGTTTTCCACAACTAGTGAAAGAGGTGATCCCATCGCAACTCCTTCTATTTGCTCATATATATCTCCACAGAAACTAAAGTATGTAGACTTCAAGAAAATCTCAACAAGGTTAGCAGTTTCAATATCTGAGACACCTCTGATGATATCGATAGCTTCATCAACGAGGATCTTTGTGAAGAGGGAGACTACATCAAAGCTTACCAATAGGTCATTCTCATTAGTCTTCCACTCTTTTATCAAATCTACTATATGTGTTGAGTCCTTGATAAAAGAAGTGCTTCCTACTAGCGGTTTGAGTTTTCTTTCCAGATACTTTTCCAGTTCATAAGTGGGGGAGCCTATTGTATTGACAATAGGTCTCAATGGAATGTCATTCTTATGTGTTTTTGGTAGACGATAAATGTGCGAAATTATTGTGTTATTCGATGTCAACTTCCTTTTTAAATTGTCATCCAAGGAGGAATTCTTGATTTCCAAAGAGACCTTCTTTATAATTTTCTTTCTGCACCTTCCTGTAGTTGCCACATGCGAGATGTTGTCTCATCCTGAAGATGAACCTGTTTTAGGGTTTGAAACGTCCAACTAAAATTACATCTGACTGAAAAATGAATACAAAAAAAACTATATATATATATATATATATATATATATATATATATATATATATATATATATATATATATATATATATATATATAT
>ML836291.1:65244-83298 GCA_009831015.1 Picea engelmannii | reverse complement strand
GGAATAACAATCTCATGCTTAATTATATATTTATATATATATGACATGCTTTCAAGCAAATGAAACACACTTAAACTCAGAGTAAGCATAAGAATTACTGCTATTATAAATAATCAATGGCTTTAACATTAATTCAAATGCACAACAGAATACATGATAATTATAAATACACTAACATGCATAAACATAATTGAAACATCATTTGTTACTTATCTTTGAAAACGGTGGTAATTCCACCAACCAGGTGCAGGCCTTCCATGAACCTCCTAGCCTTAGATCGCACTGCTCATCAAGCTCAACAGTAGGTCACCCCCGAGCTGGGACTAAGCTCCACCCCAAGGCAAGGAATCCTAGGCTAGGCTGAGGTTACAGGGAAAACACATGGTCACAAGGAAGAAATTCTCTCCTAGGAACCACTCATACTCACTGCCCACAGACTCTCCTTCCCCACATGCCTTTTCCACACCAGGAGTATACACCTTCTCTGTCACCTAGATAGTCCTTCGGCTGCTAACCTCCCTTGCCTTGAGTTTCAGCAACAGACTGGATCGGAAGTCTCCGAGTTCTGTGACAGCTACAGGGATCCTTCTAGGAGTTCTCTCCTTCCTCTGCGCACTCTCTCACCTAGAGAGAATCGCTCACAAGCCAAGCAACTTGTTCTTCCAACTTCAATCACCTCTCTCACCTAGAGAGAGTGTTGTACAAACTGGCCAACCAACGACACGCAGCCCGGCACTACGTGGCCACAACAACCAACGGGGAAAACAGACGCGGGATTTCCAACAAGCTCAACAATGACGAAATAGTCTCATGGTTATGGCTTTGGGACAGAGATTCCACACACAGGCTCGATCTGTTCAGATAGAGGATGTCTCGGCTTTCCAGAAATCAACACAGGCTATCCCCGAAATCACCACAGACTCCCCCCCCCCCCCCCGGTTTTAGAATTGCACGAGGTCTCTTGCAAAGGTTGGACAGGTTCACGATCATACGGTCAGGTCGAATGGAGGAGGAACCCCCCATCACGACTCATCTCAGCCATTTTATTTGCATGCACCTGGGTTGACACTTATCACCCATGCAACTGCATCCATTCCTTCAGCATACGTTCCTTCCATTCAAAAGTTGTTTTTCCTTCCAAAAGAACTTAGGATAAAACTTATTATTCACATGTTCTTTTGGAATAATGTTAAAATATTATTCCCAAGGACTTAAGCCCCTGGGATTAACACTTAGCCCCTTTTCCCACCTTCCAGCCCCTAATCCCTTACCCACTCTATGGAATCTTAGTCCCCCATCACTCATTTATCGTGTCGGCCTGCACACGATGGTGTTTATATTTTTTATTAATGTTCTGGATGGATACATGTACAAAATCAGGCTCTTGGCCTTCAACACTTAGGCGCTTTGGCCTAACAATTACATAAGCCCACTAGCTTATATAAACTCGGCTCACCAACCTATAAAACATATTTACAATTCATTTCATAAACAAGATTTACAATAGGGCTCGGCCTTGGGGACATTACAATCCCCCTCCCCTTATTTATGCACTGTCCTCAGTGCAACTTTACACTGCATCTGCAAGCTTTTCAAAATTTTCAAAAAGATCTGTGTACTCTGCCCGCATAACATCTTCATGCTCCCATGTTGCGTCCTCAGGACCGTACCAGGTCCACTGGACCTTTACAAGCTCTATGGCTCGATTCTGGAGCTGCTTGCTTTTCTTGACCAATATGCGCACAGGATGCACTTGCAGGACACAGTCTGATTCCACCTGAATCACATTCTAGTCGATAACATGATTAGCATCAGGTATATATTTCTTAAGCAGTGAAACATGAAACACATTATGTAGAGTCATAGATGTAGGTAATGGAAGCATGTATGCAGCTGGCCCAATCCTTTCCAAGATTTCAAAAGGCCCACAGTATCTTGTTGCCAACATGGCACAAATTCCCAACTTGAGATAACTCCTGTTAGTTTTCACTTTCAGGAAAACATGATCACCCACTTTGAATTCTCTGTGGGTTCTGTTCTTATCAGCATAATTTTTCTGCCTGTCCTGGGCAGCTTTCAAATTCTATTTAATTCTTATCATTTGGTCTTCCATCTCTTTGAGCAACTCTGGCCCAACTACTGGTCTGTCAACTGGATTATCCCAGCTCACTGGTGTGTTGCACTTTCTTCCATAAAGTGCTTCAAATGGGCTCATCTTCAACGTGCATGATACCCGTTATTGTAGGAGAATTCTACCAAATGCAGGTAGTCTTCCCATCATGATGGTTTGTCCATCATGTACATTCTCAGCATGTCCTCTATTACTCTATTCACCCTCTCTGTCTGTCCATCAGACTCAGGATGATACGCTGTACTAAAATTCAGATTCATTCCGAATCCTTTGAACAGTCCTTTCTAAAAATTCGAGGTGAATTTTGGGTCCCTATCAGACACAATTGTCTTAGGAATTCCATGCAAGCATGCCACTTCTTTTAAGAAGATATCAACAACATCTGCTGCCTTGTGAGTAGTTTTCAGTGGAATAAAATGGGCAGATTTTGTAAGCTTGTCCACCACAACCATGATCGAATCATGTTGCTTGCTTGTTCTGGGCAATCCTATAATAAAATCCATGGTCACCACTTCCCATTTCCACTCCGTAATGGGAAAAGGCTCCAACAACCCTGCTGGGTGCCTATGCTCAGCCTTAACTTTCTAGCATTCCATACATCTGGCGATGTATTCAACGATCTCCCGCTTCATACCCGGCCAAAAGTAATGGCTTTTGACTGCTGCCAAAGTCTTCTGATATCTAGGGTGTCCAGCATACCTCACGTTATGCATTTCTTTTAGAATCGCAAGTTTCAATCCCTGGACATTGGGTATATACACTCTGTCTTTATACAGAAGTAATCCATCGGCTTCCAAGGTGTAATTTTTCTTTTTTGTGGTCTCTCACGCTGCTGTAGCTTTGCTACTAAGTCTCTGTACTGCAAATCAACATTTGTAGCTTCCAAAATTCTACCCTTGATATCAGTCCTATACATGCTAATGGTTGTAGCATGTAAGTCATGCACTTTTCTGTTGAGTGCATCAACCACCTTGTTTTCCTTCCCCTTGATATGATTGATATCAAAGTCGTATTCGCACAGAAACTCCAGCCACCTACTTTGTCTAGCATTTAAAGTCGGCTGATCAAACAAATATTTCAAACCGTAGTGGTCTGTTCTCAATTCAAATCTTCTCCCCATGAGGTAATGTCTCCATTTCCTCAGAGCGTGGACGATTGCTGCTAGCTCCAAATCGTGAGTGGCATAATTCTTTTCATGCTCTTTCAATTTCCTGGACTCATAACAGATTACAAATCCATCTTGGCTGAGAACTCCTCCCAACCCTTCCTTACATGCATATGTGCACACCACGAAATCCATATTTGGATTTGCAATTCTCAATATTGGAGTGTTGGTTAATAGCTGCTTCCATCACTGGAAACTCTCTTCACACTCTTCAGTCCACTGAAAATTTTTCTCCTTCCTTTGCAAGGAAGTGATAGGGTGAGCTATCTTTGAGAACCCTACGATAAACCTTCTATAATAGCCCGCCAGACCCATAAAGGATCTAACTTCTGTCACATTCCTTAGCACTGACCATTATCGGATGGCCTCAACCTTCTCAGGATCCACAATGATCCCTTCTTATGAAATAAGATGTCCCAAGTAATGGATCTGTCTTTGATAAAATGAGAATTTTCTCAACTTGGCATATAACTGGTGTTCTCTCAACACTTGCAGCACCATCCTCGGGTGTTGTTCATGCTCTTTCTCTGAATTGGAATACACCAAGATGTCATCCAGGAAGACTATGACAAACTTGTCTAAATAGTCCCTGAATACACCATTCATCAAGCACATAAAAACAACAGGTGCGTTTGACAGTCCAAACGGCACCACTGTGAACTTGTAATGACCGTACCTTATTCTAAAGGCAGTCTTGTTGATGCCCTCATCCTTTATTCTTACCTGGTGATATCTCTATCTGAGATCTATCTCCGAAAATATTTTTGCACCCTTCAACTGATCGAAAAGATCATCGATCCTCGGCAGAGGATACTTGTTCTTGATAGTTAGCTTGTTCAACTACCGGAAATCAATGCACAACCTCAACGTCCCATCCTTCTTCTTCATGAATAGGACCGAGGCACCCCAAGGTGACACACTGGGGTGAATGTACCCCTTCTTCAGAATCTCTTCAAGCTGCAATCACAACTCTTTTAGCTCTGGCGTACTCATTCTATAAGGAGCTTTCGAAACTGAAGCTGCTCCAGGCATCAAATTTATAGAGAAATCAATGTCTCTCTTCAGAGGTAGTCAAGGTACCTCCTGAAATATGTCCTTGAACTCTGTGAGTACCCCATGGTCTCCAATTCTTGAGAATTCATCTCTAGATGCTTCCTCCACACGGGCTGCAAATAATTGACAGTGTTTCCTGTAACACTTCTTCAGTTGCATGGCTAAGATTTCTCTAACAGCCACAGCTCTGGGAATTCCTTGGACTGTTTTCCGATTTCCCTCCTCATCTAGGCATGTAAACCTCTTCTTATGACAGTCCAAGAGGGCATGGTACTGGTCCAACCAGTCCATCCCAATTAAGCAGTCATAAGAGCCTAAAGGGAGAACATTCAATTCATCCTTCGTGCTCAATCCACTCATGTCTATCGAATAGGATTTAACCAATTCAGTTACCTTCCTCTTGGTTCCTGTAGCCAACTGCACTAACCAAGACCTTTCATGTTTGCTTCTTGATAAATGCAAACTTTCCACCACCCTAGGATCTACATAACTATGGATAGCCCCAAAATCAATTAAAATAATAAATGGTCAGTTGTTGATCATACCTTCCACTTCAATCATGTGCGATTGAAATTTTGCTTTCTTGTTGTCTAGGGCTGCATAGATCCTTGGCATCCTGCCTTCCCATATCCTCCATTGTTTCATCTTGCTGAACATTG
Source organism: Picea engelmannii (assembly GCA_009831015.1). Classification (NCBI taxonomy): domain Eukaryota; kingdom Viridiplantae; phylum Streptophyta; class Pinopsida; order Pinales; family Pinaceae; genus Picea; species Picea engelmannii. The sequence continues at coordinate 78,290 of ML836291.1, read as the reverse complement.
TGGACGATTCTTGCTTTATCTTTTCTATGGGGGAAATCCTTGTACCTATGGTTCCCTTTACATCCCCAACACTCCATAGGTGGTGGTCTGGGCATTTGCTCACCCACTTCAACCTTCCTGGGCTCTCTGAAAGATGGTTGTCCCTGAGGACTGTTTCTAAAAAAGGGCGTCTTGTTTCCCTTCTCCCTCTKCTCTTTCCTGAACTTCTTCTGATCATCCCAAGCCTTCYGAAAAGTAGGCCTTTCTCTTTGATGTTCATATCATCATTTTTCCCTTCTTATTGTTTCTTTCATAGTCTTAGGATCATCATATTGAATCTTGTCACCAATAGAAGGTGGCAGTCCACTTAGATATCTYTGAATCTTGACAACCTCATCTTTGATGAACRGAACATACTTCAGTAGTTCCAAAAACCTTCGTTCGTATTCATCGATGGTCATGCTGCCCAACTTGAGTTCGAAGAACTCCTTCATCTTTCTGTCATAGTACCTTTTGGTCAGGTATTTCTTCTCKAAATACCTCTTGAACTCCTTCCAAGTGATATCTTTCTCTCTAATGTGTTTCACTTGCAAAAAYTGATCCCACCACATGGATGCTTTTCCTTTCAGTTSATACATCGTAATTCTTCCTTCTACATGAGAGGAATAATTTTGTAGTTGGAAATATTTCCTCATGCCTAGCAACCATGTTTCGACATCTTCCTCCTTCTTATGTTCTCCATCGAACGTTGGAGGCTTGATCTTGTTCATCTCTCCCTTCAATTCATCCACTCCAAATATTCGATGTTTTCTAGTAGGGGACGGGCTTGAACTACTGTGTGCCTCCCTACTAGAATGATTTGGGGAGTGATGATGATGTCTTCTACCACTCCTCGATCTTCTTCTCCTCTCAGGGGTCCTGCGACTCTCTGTCTTTCTTGAGCCATTCCTCTTCTCCAACTTCCTTTCTATTCTTTCCAAGTTCTTCAACATTTTTAAGTTGAATTCGCCCTGTTGATCCCTGACCCTCATGAGCTTTCGGTTATCATCTCGGCAAGCATGGGCATCTTTCTGCAATCTTTCAATGAGTTTCATCATATGTCCTTCCTTATCCATCTCTTTTCCATGCTCGTTAGAGTTTTATCCTTCGACTCCCAAGTTGACATTCCTTCCTACCCTTTCGTCCTCTGTTTCGAAGACAATCTGTACATTTTCCATTTCTATACTCAGCGTAGATTTACAGTTGACCTGACACTCGTTGAACTCATCACACACAATGTGAAATCAACCAAAGTTTGTCAGGCCCTTAAACCTTCAAGAAACTTACAACACTCATAAACTAACATGAACAAGAAAAACGTTTCGATTCCATTAAGTTTTCTGAGCTCTGTTTGGCTCTGCAAATTTTGGTACTTCTAGTTTTGGGGCCTCGGTCCACGAGACTCTCATACTCGCTTTCGGGTGATAGCTCCCTCTTTCTCCCTACCCTTGTAACCAAAGGCACCTTTCACAACTTCACGATCTCTCGACTTCGTGAGTCAAAGACCCTCAACTCCTCTTCCTCTAAACGTCGATACTCGAGATGAGATACAGTATGGCCCCCTCCTCGCTAATGCCTGCTACATATAACCATAGGCTAGGGCTAAGTGCTAGCACCTCTCACAACTCATGACTTTGCGAGTTGGAGTGTTGAGCCCTCGTGCTCCTCCTTTGCGAATCCCTAAATCACGATTTACTTTACCCTCTGAGCCCACATAGCACAACTATCTCCACATCTACAGTGGCGAGTGGCACCCTCAGGAGGGTCCACGTTATCTATGGTGACGTCATTGGGTCCCACCATGCTCACTTTTATTTTGTCCCGCTGGCACATGGTACACACCCATGTGTCCACATCCATTCCAAGTGAAATCCAACGATTAGACCTTTCTCCAATCAACGCGCAGATCCTTTCGACGTTTAGGGTTTTTGGGCATCGAGAGTTAGTCCATACATATCTCTCAAACTTTCGTTTGCTGAAATCCTAAAATTACTGTCTACCTCTCCACTTGATCCAATTGTCAAGTTCCTATCTTAAGATCTACGATGTAGATCGTTTCAGAATTTTAGGTTTCGCTATTTCACGACTTGCGAAAACAAGGTTCTTCCCTTTTGGTTTCTCGGGTTCCGAAACGTCGTCTGGTAGCCACATGTTCCCCCCGATGGACGGTCCTGACGAATTCGAGGTTTTTCATATTGTGATTTCCACGTTCTTGTGAAAATCCAAAGGGTTTTTAAACCTTGCACATGTTTTCCAGATTTGACGATCATGAGAGTTCTCCTTTCCCACGAACAGATCCTATGGCTCCAACACTTCTAGTGTGGAGTCCTCTCTCCCTGTGGCCAGATACCACATCGGCTGCGATTTCATAACACCGCTACACCTCCTGAGCTAGGTATCATGGTCAGGTAACTCCTTGACACTCAGGAGCATTCAAAGGTCTGAAATTGGTCCTCCAGACACAATTTCTCCTCAAACCCTCGGTCCAAAGACCATTCAACTGGCCCATCTAGGCTCAGCGTCGAAACCTTGGCTCTGATACCATACTGTAACACTCTTTCTTTTGAAGTTGTTACGCTCTGATACCATATTGTAACACTCTTTCTTTTGAAGCTGTTACGCTCTGATACCATACTGTAACACTCTTTCTTTTGAAGTTGTTATGCTCTGATACCATACTATAACGCCCCCTTTCCATCAGTAAGGCAGGCGTTACTTCGCAAAATAACAATCTCATGCTTAATTATATATTTATATATATATGAAATGATTTCAAGAAAATGAAACACACTTAAACTCAGAGTAAGAATAATAATTACTGCTATTATAAATAATCAATGGCTTTAACATTAATTCATATGCACAGCAGAATACATGATAATTATAAATACACTAACATGCAGAAACATAATTGAAACATCATCTGTTACTTATCTTTGAAAACGGTGGTAATTTCACCAACCAAGTGCAAGCCTTCCACGAACCTCCCAGCCTTAGACTGCGCTGCTCATCAAGCTCAACAGTAGGTCACCCCCGAGCTGGGACTAAGCTCCACCCCAAGGCAAGGAATCCTAGGCTAGGCTGAGGTTATAGGGAAAACACATGGTCACAAGGAAGGAATTCTCTCCCAGGAACCACTCATACTCACTTCCAACAGACTCTCCTTCCCCACATGCTTGTTCCCCCCCAGGAGTATACACCTTCTCTATCACCTAGATAGTCCTTTGGCTGCTAACCTCCCTTGCCTTGGGTTTCAACAACAGACCGGATCGGAAGTCTCTGAGTTCTATGACAGCTATAGGGTTCCTTCCAGGAGTTCTCTCCTTCCTCTGCACACTCTCTCACCTGGAGAGAATCGCTCATAGGCCAAGCAACCTGTTCTTCCAACTTCAATCACCTCTCTCACCTGGAGAGAGTGTTGTACAAACTGGCCAACTAGCCACATGCAACCCAACACTACGTGGCCAGAACAGCCAATGGGGAAAACAGACACGAGCTTTCCAACAAGCTCAACAATGACGGAATGGTCTCACGGTTATGGCTTTGGGACAAAGATTCCACACACAGATTCGATATGTTCAGATAGAGGATGTCTCGGCTTTCCAGAAATCAACATAGGCTATCCCCGAAGTCAACACAGACTTCCCCCCCTCCCAAGTTTTAGAATTGTACGAGGTCTGTTGCAGAGGTTGGACAGGTTCACGCTCAGACAGTCGGGTCGAATGGAGGAGGAAGCCCCCATCATGGCTCATCTCAGCCATTTTATTTTCATGCACTTGGGTTGACACTTGTCACCCATGCCACTGCATGCATTCCTTCAGCATGCGTTCCTTCCATTTGAAAGTTGTTTTTCCTTCCAAAAGAACTTAGTATAAAACTTATTATTCACATGTTCTTTTGGAATAATGTTGAAATATTATTCCCAAGGTCTTAAGCCCCTAGGCTTAACACTTATCCCCTTTTCCCACCTTCCAGCCCCTAATCCCTTTCCCACTCTATGGAAGCTTAGTCCCCCATCACTCATTCATCGTGTCAGCCTGCACGCGGCGGTGTTTATATTTTTTATTAATGTTCTACATGGATACATGTACAAAATTAGGCTCTTGGCCTTCAACACTTAGGCACTCTGGCCCAACAATCACATAAGCCCACTAGCTTATATAAACTCGGCTCACCAGCCTATAAAACATATTTACAATTCATTTCATAAACAAGATTTACAATAGGGCTCGGCCTTGGGGACATTACAACACAGGTCTTCCATCATTCTTCAGCAGCATTTACGCAGGGTCCAGCAGCAAGGGTGCACTTATCCAGAGTGAGGGCGCAATTTCTGAGGAGGTTCAGGGAATCGATTTGTCACATCCAGTGAGATTTTAGAGATTCCCCTTCGACCCAGTTGAGAGGAAGGCAAGTCACATATTTTTCCTGGTTCCTTGTCATATTCCGATGGAGGAATCATCTGGGGTGCATTTTCCAGACTTGGAAGTGTGACACTTTTGGCGGACACATTCAGGGTTCCCAAGTGAGCATCAGATCAGATTCAGGGAAACCCTTCCGACCCATTTCCTAGTAGACCAAGGCAATCATTTTGAGATACATCTCGGTCAATTCCGATGGTGGAATCACTAGGATTCATTTTTCCAGTGAGAGAGGGGCGCATTCCCCCAGGGGGATCCATCCAAGTTCCAGACCCACCAGCAGAGAGGTCAGTCAGTTACCAGGACTGTGAGCTAGAGTAGGGCACACCATTTGGGACAGTTTCCAGGCCATTCCGAGAGGTATATTTTCCAGGGTGAACTTTCCAGACTTCCAGCAGTTACTGTACGAGATGCCATAGTTCCATCTCATCCATTGATCCTGCAGTGCTCATCTAGTACCGGGTATTATAATTTAGTTTGCTTATTGTATTCTAGCTAATATCCTTTTGTCTTTTGATCTATCAGAGTGATTCATTTTATTTAGCCGAATTCGGCCTTTGTACTCCGCAGAGATATCATAATATAAACTTTGCAGTCCTTTGTCGCATTTTTTATTTGTATGATCATTTATATGTTGTAAACGATTAATCCTACACACACATTAGCAGTGTTTCCTAGACTAGCCAAGTCGGGAACATTACAGTGGTATCAGAGCTTTATTCCTGCTAGCCTGTGACTAAACATAATGAGTGCAACAGAATACCCAGAGGGTCGGGAACACGTAGGTGACGAATATGTCACTTACAATAGGCATAAGGAAAGAATGTCTAGGCCTAAATTTCCTCCTTTTCCTCCTATCTCAGAGGAATATGAAGAGGCACAAAGAGAAGCAAAGATAAGGGTAGAGCGTGAGGCTAAGCACGAGGGAGAGAGGATGCTAGGAGACATATATGAGTGACCAAAGGGCAGTGGAAAGGCCCCCATGGAACCAGAGACAACTTTCATGTAGGTTATCATCGATATGTTATCTAGTCAGCAGACCATGTCTCAGTCCTTGGTACAGGTGGTTGATATATTGGCTAGAGTGTGCACCCTACATGTAGCACAGGGGAACTCAAGAGAAGGCAGTAGACCCCAGTCACCCACTCGCACATACACCTCTGCAAGTAGGATTCCTAGACCCTTGTTTCCCAGTTTCAAGAGGGCACCCCAAGTAGTAGCACAACCGCTGATAGCACAGAGGCCGCCCACTCATGCAGAGGACATAGAAAAGCATCGGAGGGAGTACACAACATTGGGTCATGACTTCCATCAGCACATGACCCTATTCGAGTAATATGGACTCAGACTCAGGAACCACCCCAGAGAGCCACAAAGAGGAGGACCACAATAGCAGCAGGGGCATAACATGGATTTCATCTAAAAATTTGGTAAACTCACCATACCTTCTTTCGATGGATCATCCAAATGCGGCACCAAAACGTGGGTACAGAAGCTAGACACATAATACAAGCTCAATCAGATGACTGAGATAGAGGCCATCAGTTTCGCGACCTTACACTTGGAGGGTGAGGCACATGAGTGGTGGTATCATGGATTGGTGACATTGGCTCACAGTCGCATCACCTCTTAGAGGGAGTTCATAGAGAGGCTCATGGACAGGTTTGACAAGAGGGATCCTGAGATCCACTTCAGGGATCTAGCCCAGTTGAGACAAACTGGAACAACAGAGGCATTCATCATAGAGTTTCAGTGGGTAGCCGTGGCAATGATAGATATATCAGAGGCCTAGGATGATCATGCTATTCACAGAGGGACTCACAAAGCCTTTGAGAGGATGGGTGAAGGCATACAGGCCTCCCACCTTACAGGATGCCATCCTTCGCACTCGAGATTTGGCAGACTCAGTGCCAAAGACAAAAACCTTTTCCAAACCCTTCATACCCTAGAAGGATCGAGACAGGAAACCATTCCAAAGAGAATGGAAGGGAAAGGAGAAGTTCTATGATGAGACTAGGTGAGAGCTTATGAGGAATAAGTTTTTCTTCAACTGCAGAGACCCTTGGGTCCTAGACCACAGGTGCATTGGCAAGGGAGAGATTCATTATATTGAGGTTGGAACAGATAGTGTGGATAGTGAGGAGGAGGACTACAACAATGGATCCACTATCTCAGAGGAGGAGTCATCACAGGAAGAGGAGCAGACTCCCCGAAGACCATCAACATTGGCAGGAGCCCATCCTCCAGTAGTCCCACAACCGCATGAGTAGGCTAACAGGAGGAAGCCAACAAAGGGAGGAGTCATAGCGACCCTTTCTGGTGTTCCCAGGTATGATACCCTTTGGATCAGAGGGACTATTCAAGGGAAATGAGCAATCGCCCTAATAGATGGTGGACCCACCCACAACTTCATCGACGCTTCACTAGTATCGAGACAGGCACTTCAGACAGAGGAGTTTGAGGTGTTTGATGTTGCAGTAGTAGATGACCACACAATGGAGTGTCTAGACAGAGTCCCATACTTGGAGGTAAATTTAGGAAATTACACAATGAGAGACACAATTTTTGTGGTTGATCTATCTGACACAAATGTGGTGTTGGGAGTCCATTGGATGATTACCTTGGGAAAAATCACCACCAATTACCAAACCTTGGAGATGGGATTCAAAGACCATGATGGGAAGAAGGTTGTTCTAAGAGGTATGTTGACAGGAGCACCTAGGACAGTTTCATCCAAGAGGATGGAGAGGATATTCATACATGGGGAGGTAGAATATGTCGCCGAGTGTTTGATCACTACGTGGAAGGATTCAGAGGGTCAACAACAGTATCATACAAATATCAAGAATTTGTTGGGATGACATCAACAGGTTTTTGAGTCGATTCCACCAGGGAGAACACCTGATAGGGGGTTTGAGCACACCATTGAGTTGGGAGAGGGGGCAAAACTGATGATAACCCCCCCTTTCGTCATCCTAGGAGGTTCAAGGATGAGATAGAGAAGGCAATCAAGGAATTGCTAGTGATGGGACACATCAGACCGAACAACAACCCATTCGCTTCTTCAATTGTCTTAGTTCTGAAGAAGGATGGAACCACGAGGATGTGCATTGATTACCGATCCTTGAACAAGAAAAACATCAAGAACCGGTATCCTATCCCACGCATTGATGAGTTGATGGATGAACTGCATGGGGCAATTTTCTTCTCAAAGATTGATCTACACTCTGGGTATCACCAGATCAACATCTGAGAAAAGGACATAGAGAAGACGACATTTTGATATCACTTTGGACATTTTGAGTTCCTGGTTATGCCATTTGGGCTAACCAATGCACCCGCTACGTTCCAGTCTTGCATGAACCACATATTCAGGGATTAGTTGAGGAAATCAGTCTTTCTTTTCTTTGATGACATCTTGGTCTACAGCAAGACATGCCAGGAGCATATCAGGCACTTGGATGAGGTATTGAGCATCATGAAGGCACAATCATTATATTCCAAAGATTCCAAGTGTGATTTTGGTATGACAGAGCTGCTTTACTTAGGCCATATCATTAGTGCACAGGGGGTACAGGTGCACCAGGAAAAGATCAGGGCCATTCTGGATTGGTGAACGCCCAAGAACGTAACAAAGTTGAGGAGTTTCTTTGGGTTGTGCAGTTATTACAAGCGGTTCGTCTGGGGTTTTTATCATCTTGGAGCACCGCTAACGGATAATACCAAGCTTGGGGATTTCATCTGGACTGAGGAATAACAGAAATCCTTTGATCACATGAAGGAAGTCATGAGCACTTGTCCAGTGTTGGCATTACCAGACTTCACCTTGCCATTTGTACTAGAGTGTGACACATCCAATGAGGGTATCGGGGCAGTTTTGATGCAAGGAGGACACCCCATTTCATTCGACAGTAGGAAGCTCAGTCAGCCTGAGAGGTTGTACTCCATTTATGACAAGGAAATGTTGGAAATCATGCATGCCTTGACCAAATTCAGACAATATTTGGTGGGCAACAAATTTGTGGTCAAGACAGATCACAACAGCTTGAAGTATTTCCTTGAGCAGAAGGACCTCAGTGAGTGCCAACAGAAATGGGTGATGAAGGTACATAAATTCGAATTCAAAATAGAGTATGTCAAGGGGAAGAAGAACATTGTGGTTGATGCACTATCGAGGAGACCTGCAGCCTGTTCTTTGATGGATATTTCAACAAATTGGAAATCCCACTTGTTAGTGGAATATTCCAAGAACAAGTTCGCTTGTGAGGTAATGGATGGACATATACAAGATGATAGGTATAGGGTCATTGATGATGTCATATTCTAAAAGGATAGAGTCTACTTGGTGCTAGATTCAGGGTTCAAGAAGAAGATCCTCACAACAGTTCATGATTCACCACTAGCAGGCCATCAATGTTTTTCAAAACCTACAGACATATTAGGGATAGGTTCTCATGGAAGGGCCTCAAACAGGGCGTTGTGAGACATGTCAGTGAGTGTGTGACTTGCTAGCATAAAAAGTCAGAGCATGCTCTTCTAGCAGGGCTACTTCATCCACTCCCCATTCCAGAGCAGAAATGGGAGAGTATATTGATGGAATTCATCACAGGCCTACCCAAGGTCCACGGTAAGGACTGTATCTATGTAGTGGTCAATAGCTTGACCAAGTTTTCTCACTTATATGTGATACTGACATAGTACAATGGAGTTCTGGTAGCCGAGCTATTCTTCAAGGAGGTCTTCAAACTTCATGGGTTGTCAAGGAACATCGTTAGTGACAGGGACAGTCGGTTCATTGGGACATTCTGGAGAGAGTTGTTTCAGTTGGTAGGGATAAAGATGACACCCAGCACTAGCTATCACCCTCAGACAGATGAGCAGATCGAGATTGTCAACAAGTGGGTTGAAGGATATTTTAGGAACTATGTAGGTGGAAAGCAGAGAACATGGGTAAAGTGGCTACATCTAGGAGAGCATTGCTAAAATACCACTTTCCACATTTCCATTGGTATGACACCCTTACTAGAATTGTATGGATATGATTCTCCCACTTTGGTAGACTTGGTTTTTGAGGAGAGAAGAGCTCCCAAGGGAAAGGATTGGATCATAGAGAGTAAGGAGGTTCTCAAGTTGTTGAAAGAGAACCTACAGACGTCAAAGAACCGACAAAAGATGAGTGTGAACGTGCATAGGATAGAGCGCATCTTTGAGGCTGGGGATTTGGTTTTCTTGAGACTCCAACCTTACAGACAGTCATATCTGAAGAAGAGTGGGGCCGAGAAGCTCAAGCCCATATTTTATGGCCCTTACAGGATCATGCGCAGAGTAGGCGAGGTTGCTTATGAGTTAGAGCTTCCATAGGGGAGAAAGATTCATAACCTGTTCCACGTATCTTTCCTCAAAAAGTTAGTGGGACAATTCATTAGCACATCAGAGGATATTCCCCCATTGGATGAGGAGGGACAATTGAAGTTGGTTATGGAGGAGGTTTTGGAGTTCCGTGAGAAAAAACTGAGGAGCAGGGTCACCAGAGAGTGTTTGATTATATGGAGAGGGATTCGAGTAGAATACGCTTCTTGGGAGAGTGAGTAGGTGTTGCACCTACCTGGACTGGTATTGCTTGAGGACAAGCAATTTCGGGAAGGGAGGACTGCAATGTCCCTTTCCAAATAGGATCTCCAAAGAGGAGGCTTAATGGTACAAACCACCTCGTTAGACTATAGCCAGGGCCAAAAGAGTGGTAAACAGGGTTACTAGAGGTCACTCCAGTCAAAGGTGTTATGTTTGGAAAGTGACATTAAGCTAAAAATGGTTAAAAGCACTTTTAAGTCATTATGAGCTAAAAATAGAACAAATGAGCTAAAATTAGAAGTCAACAGTGAATTAGGGTTTCAAAAATGAATTAGGGTTTCAGTAGTGAATTAGGGTTTTGGAAATCTATAAAAGAAGAGTCAACGACCTAATTCATCATTATGCAGATTATGACTTGTCAGTGAGGAGAGAGGCACATATCAGGAGATATAATTCAGTGGATTCCAGGAGGAAGACACCAGTTGGTTGATTTTGGTGTTGAGAGACACACCCTAGTCACCACGAAGATCACACAGGTCATTCATCATTCTTCAAAAGCAGTTGTACAGAGTCCAACAGCAAGGGCACACTTATCCAGGGTGAGGGAGCAACTCCCGAGGAGGTTCAGGGAATCGATTTGTCCCATCTAGGGAGAGTTTAGAGATTCCCCTCTGACCTAGTTGAGAGGAAGGCAAGGCGCATATTTTTCCTGGTTCCTCGTCAGATTCCAACGGAGGAATCATCTGGGGCGCATTTTCCAAACTTGGAAGTGCGACACTTTTGGCGGACACATTTAGGGTTCCCGAGCGAGCATCATATCAGATTCAGGGAAACCCTTCTGACCCATTTCCCAGTAGACCAAGGTGATCATTTTGAGATACATCTCATTTGATTCTAATAGTAGAATCACTAGGACACATTTTTCCTGTGAGAGAGGGGCGCATTCCCCCAAGGGGATCCATCCGGGGTTCAGACCCACTAGCAGAGGGGCCAGTCAGTTACCAGGCTTGTGAGCTAGAGTAGGGCACACCATTTGGGACAATTTCTAGGCCATTACGAGAGGTATATCCATGAGGGATAACTTTCCAGAATTCCAACAGTTACCGTACGAGCTGCCATAGTTCCAACTCATCCATTGATCCCGCAGTGCTCATCTATTATCGGGTATTATCATTTAGTTTTCTTATTGTATTCCAGCTAGGTTCCTTTTGTCTTTTCATCTAGCCGAGTGATTCATTTTATTTATCCATATTCGAACTTTGTACTCCATAGAGATATCATAATATAAACTTTACAGTCTTTTGTCGCACTTGTTATTTGTATGATCATTTATATGTTGTAAAAGATTAATCCGACACACACATTAGCATCATTTCCTAGACTAGCCAAGTCAGGAACATTACAGTCCCACCCCAAGAGTATACACCTTCACTATCACCAAGACAGTCCTTCGGCTGCTAAACCTCCCTTGCCTTGGGCTTCATCAACAGACCGGACTGGAATTCTCCGAGCTCTGTGGAAGCTATAGGACTCCTTTCAGGAGTTCTCACTTCCTCTGTGCATTCTCTCACCTGGAGAGAGTCTCTCACAGGCCTGACAACCTGCTTCTTCAACCACAACCACCTCTCTCACCTGGAGAGAGTGTTGCACACATGCCTGACAACTTGCTTCTTCAACTCCATTCCAACACAAGGAGGACAACAAGGCTCAACAAGGAACGGATGACGGTAGCCAATCACACTCAACCAAGGGACTGTGTGGCCACAACAACCCACATTTATAACACACACGACATAGACAATTGCTCAGGTTTCACAGAAGACGTGGGTCAACTTCAGAGGTGTGTGGCTATGCAGAGGTCCAGTGTAGAGACAAAACGGTTCTCGGGAAGGATTCCAGTGAACTCAGATGGAGTATGGAAGGTTCACAAAATGACTCAGGTGACGGATTTCAGGTTTCAAGTGCGTGTGTGAACATTTCAAAGGATGAATACAAAGGCCACAGAATTCACATGAATACACCAATCGACTTCTGGTTCTGGTTTTCAGGATTGCATGAAAGGAAAATTAAGTAGAGGTCATTCACAGAATCCAACATTTCAGACAACCGACGACAGAATGGAGGACGAACCCCCATCCTGGCTCAATTCTTGGGTTAAATTGCATGTGCCTAGGCTAACACATGTCACCCATGAAGCTGTGATCTAAAAATGAAAATATTTGTAATGTTGTTCAAAGTATTCATTTCCATACAAAATAAATGTGCAAAGTGTTCTTTAATCACTGTTTATAAACTTTTTGTGTGAGGGAGTATTGATTTGATTTACTGTTTAAATATCTTAAATCTGTCTAACACAACAAAATAATTTCACCATAAACACACAGCACATGATGAGGCAGTTCACCCCTCATGGTCTACATCTGTCGGGTCCAAGGCTCCCAATGGGAATGTCCTTGATCTATTCATGCTCAAAATGGTATTACAATGAGAAAAAGGCCAAAAAACAGGCCAAACCAGCTCTGAAAACGAATTCAAAATACAAACAGAAGTTCAAAATGACTCTATTTTCACCTAAGACAGTGAAGGCTGCTCCAATGCAGCTCCTCTTCCCTCAAGGCCCTGATGGATCCTCAAGCTACTCTGTCTTGAAAATGGCTGAATGACACCTCTGTTGGCTCTGCAACCTGTTCCATTCGCTTCAGAAGGCTCAGAATACCCAAAATCGACAAAAAAATCATGCCAAATGGTTTCTTGTAGCAAAAGTTATGGCCAAAACCAATTTTGTCCTCTTTTCCCAAAAAAACTCCACCAAAACTGGAGTAGCGGGAGTTAACCTTGCTAAAAATGGCAAATGGCGCCAAAAAAGGTGGACTCCGCCCAAAACTCATCGAACCGTTAGCATGCAAGTTTAATGTTAGGCTCGTGGTCACATCGACTCCGCATAAACCGTCGAGTTTAATGGTTGGAAAACCACGTTGCAACCTGTGGCATATAATGGTTACCCTGCATGCATATGTGAATGGTGCCAACCGCAAC
>ML836291.1:16206-26667 GCA_009831015.1 Picea engelmannii | reverse complement strand
TCCTCAATACAAAGTATGCAACTCTTCTATATAATGACATCACCATCAAGAAACAATGATGTATCTCAGTTATAGGTATGATCCTAACCTCACACATCAGAGGGCATCTGTTATCACCAAAAAAAATTTCACAACAGTACAAGCAATGGTTGAAAAAAGTACCAGCACAACACATCAATCAACATACCTCAAGCATTTACCGAACCTATCCAACAAGCAACCAAAACTATATAGATAGTACTTGAATTTCAGCACAAACTCCCCAAAGCTTGCTTGCACACATTTGCAGGATCCAACACAATGTTGAATGAGAAAACTCGCGGTCTACGTGGATGTTTCCATAGGAACACGTGTTAATGTGGAAATGACACATTAATGTAGTTGGTCGAGACTAAACCACTTCCAGGTTGAAGTGTACCATGATAAGACTCTAAAATCGGCTCAAAATATATCTTTAGGGATACTAAAAGGATGGGTAGTACCTTCAAAGGGCTCCCATTCACACTACAATAAATTTATGAAAAGTATTGCATTGGTCCTATAAATACATGACCAAGCTATGCAAACAAAGGAAATAATTTTAGGTATTTTTATCTTGTTCAATTGGTTTTAGAGAAGCCATCGTTCTCTTAGAGCTATTTGAGAACTCATAACTAGTGTTACTCTTCTCACCTCTTGAGAAGTTCAACAATCAAGTCTTCACCATTGTATTTCCATTCTTAGAAGAAAGAGAGATTTGTATTTGGGGGACTCAAGAGCCCTCCCAAGGAGGAAGAGGGGACTCATAAATTCTCATACTTCTTCTAGCCAGTGTTATCAATTCGAGGATCAATCCTATTGGTAGCTATTTCTTTGTCTCCTTTGCAAGTTTTTATTTGAATATTCTATGTATGCCTAGTTTGGTTTTTATTTCCTTGTTATTTCTTTTCTTGTTTTCTCTTTGGTTGATCCACTAATCCACTAACCAAATTTTGTATCGTCTTGCTGGCCTGACAAGGAAACTAAGTGTCTTGTTTTTTCTCACCCAAGTGGAAAAAAAGCCACAACAATAGTCTCCTAGATGAGGACTATAACTATATTTTAAGATTTTATCAAATCTCCTAGAGATTTTTCTTTGAATCTACTACCTAGGCCTATGCAGTTCTAGGAGACCACAATAACTATTTACCATTTAATGGTTTGGAACCGCCTCCTACTAGATCTAGTGGCACTTAAGATCCTTTGTTCTTCAAAGGATGAAAAATTACCCTTAACCCTAATGAAATCTCTATTATGGATTGGATACTTAGAGATTTCTCTTTGTTTGTTGTTTCCTCCATTTTGTCTTTGGATGGATTACTCCATACCTTCTTTGGGGGTTTCTCTTCCTCTACATGATACTAAGCTTTATTCCTAGTCATTACACCACTAGTTTGCAAGTAGGATTTTCCAATGACATGATATATTTCTTCTTATATGTCTAAAATGAGATCTTCATCTAAAGCTAGAAGGGTCTCTACTTGAGATTCTGAGAACATGGGCTACTAAAACACATGAGGTGTTATAATAGGGATTAAATCTGCATGCTCATTCATAAAGGGGATTAACACTTCTAACAAAAATGCTACCTTTGGCTAAGAAAGAACATCATACCTATTTGTTATATTGGGTAGATTTGAAATTTGTGTGGTAATGATAACTAAGGTAACATTCTTATGTACTGATAGGATTGTTGAATGATAACTAGAAGGGATGGGTTGATTTGAACTTGCTAGGATAGGTTGCTTAGAGGTTGAGGGGTGAGTTTGACAAAAGATAACAAAAGTTCCTTGATTTGTACCAATTTTTTTCTTGGTGATTTTCCATTGATATTATTTTTCTACTATTGACGACGATTATGGTTATTTCTTCTTGCAGTCGTTGGAAAAGTGATTGTATACATGATATGATTTTCATTTGAATAGAAACAGTTCATAGTCCAACTTATACACATGCTTCAAGTTGTCTAAGGTGAGGAGAAAAGCCTTTGGAAGCCCCTTTTCTAGATCCACCTCCATGCATATTCTTGTGCATGCAAACATATCAACCTTTTACTTGGATTTATTAATGAATTTTCCACATGTATTTCCAATATTCCTCAAAGATTCTTCTTCGTAGTAGTGAAGTGGAAGATGGGGCAAGTGTGCCCATACAAGAATAGTTGAAGGAGTTTCAAGGTCTAAATCAAAGTCTGGGGTCCAATGATTGAGATGCATTCCATGAGTTCCAAAAAAATAAGGCCCATTTTGAAATCTCGAATCATGATCTTCTTTTTCTTCAAATTGGAAGGCATAAAACCCTCTACCACAAAAATAATAGGTAAGATTTCCTTTGATCAAATCTATTTGATTCTTCTAAACCCAAATATCCATTGATTTCAGAAAGGGCCAAATGCCAGTAAATTTCCCTATTAGACCTCTTTATGCAAGAACTAGATCCATATGGCGAGATGAAGGAGATGGAATATTAACCTTAGGAATTTGGTCCATTTTATTGACAAACTAGAAGGTTGTGACTTCTTAATAGATTTCTCTAGGGAAGAGACATGGGAAAAAAAGGTAGTTGGATCATCAACATCAACCTTAGGAGGGGGAGGATCCCCCCTCCTAACATCGAAGCCATGGCCATATGACCTGAAGATATTAGCATGGCAGCTAGGTTTTTATCAAAGTGGCTAAATCATCATACAAGTATTGTACATGGAGCAATTTCAATTTGTAACCAAATTTAAAAGCTATGAATGATATAGATTAAATGTGATAGAAAATTGTGTGAAATTGTGATTTGTTTAACGTGCAAAATCTAGTTTCGAATGTGCCAATATCATATTCCAAAATTGCAAACTCAATTTCCTAAAGTGTTAATATTGGATTCCAAAAGTGCAAAATCATATTTCGAAAGTGTCAATATCATCTTTCAAAAGTGAAAAATCAAATTTTGAAAGTACCAATATTAGATTCCAAAAGTGCGAAATCAGAGTTTGAAAATGCAACTATCGAATCCAGCTTTGCAATTTAAGGATATGATATTAGCACTTATAGAACTGTATTTTGCACTTTAGAAACCCTAATTTTAGACTTTAAAAAGATTGATTTTAACCTACCTTCAAATGGGCTTATACTAGAATTAATCCAAATTTAATGAAATTGGGGTTAAAGAGATAGAATCCCATAACTTATTTTGAATGATGAGAAATGAGGATTGTGTGCCTCCACATACTTATTATATTGGGTAGTCTCACAAATAACATACAAAATTCTTATTTATTTCATGCAAAAATTCAATTTGAAAGAGTATTATTTTTCCAAGCATACTTTGTTTTTCGGAACTCTTTCAAAGGGTACCCATTCTAAAAGTTAAAGTCCATAAAAATAGGAAAAGTAATAATTTGTGTAACAATTTTTTAATGAAATGTTTACCCCTTCAACTTCAAATAAATTTGAAATTAATGAAATAGACTAGTTGTGTAACAAACAAACTCTATTTTCAAGTGAATTTTGTTTACAAACTTGATAGGATAGGATTACACATTTTGATTGTTGAAATTGTAGTATGGAGTTGTTCCAATGGGAATGACATTTTAGAAATTCATTTGTAGTGTCAAAATTTCCAAAATTGAAACATTTGATGGTCAAAATCACAATATTGCATTGAAGAATTCCATCAAGTTGACCATCAAAAGGAATGTATTCTACATGAATACACTACTCCAAAAATAACACCTACCCTTCAAAACATTTGTTGATGATGGGATGTATTGAAATAAAAAATCTTTTAAGTTGCGTTGTCAAATCAATTGATCACCTATCATATTGGTAACCATACGATACCCTTTGTTACCATCAATTGAATAACAATGGTCATTTCTCTTAAAAAAATGGCCCAAAAACAAAAAAAATTGCATGGTTGTTGGAAACATGCCAACAAATTTCCCATGCGGTCACATGCACATGCATGCAACTATATTAGGAATGTGCATGCATGCACTCTTCTATGAACATATTGTGTAACTGGTGGATCTAATTATAATCAGTTAGTCTAATTGTTTAAGAGATTCTATATATACGAGCATACCCATAGAGGTGAGAGTGCAATGTGTGTAGAGAGCAGAGTGTGTGTGAGGAGAGGATTGTTGTATGTCTGAGATTGGCTATTGTAATTCTCCCTTGAATAATAAGAATATCGAATATCATTTCCCGTGGGTTTTTCCTGCATTGGGTTTCCACATAAATCACTGTGTCAATCGTATGATTGTTGTTCTCAGTTTTATTCTTGTTTAATCTTGCTTACAGATGCTTTGGTTTTTTATGCTATGTTTTTCTTCCACTGCCCAACAATGGGAAACATTGTTTTCTAATGTCATTTCTATTTCTAAAGGCATGAAATCATTTCTTATGAAATGATATTTCTTAAGGTCGGTTCTCAAGGTCTTAGATCAACTTTGATTTTATCAATTTTATGTTGCTTGGATAAGCTAGTTTAGAAATAGGTGCTAGTCTAAGGCTTCCAACTCTCGCCTTATAGATTGATTCATGTACAAACATTTCAAAGAGGAGTGCATGTCCATCTTTCTTCAAGCCAACAACAATACTTTTCAAGTGATCATCTTTCCATGCCTATATAGGGTCATTTAATCACATCACTATACTAAACTAGAAGAGATACCATAAGGTAGCTTCTATTTTGCCAAAATTTAGTTTTTATAAGAGTCATTAATATCAGTATTTGCTTCACGCATACCTCCTTATTTTCACTCTCAATATGCTAGAGGCCATATCCAGTCTTTCACCAATACAAAGGAAACTTTTTCGAAAATTTAACCATATACTTCCATATTTGAACCATATTTGGGTTGACTTACCATATTTATGAATCTTGAGTGAAATTAAAATGAATGAAAAATACATAAATCATGGTTAACTTCCCTATAACTTACTTTAAATTTTCCCTCCGTGAAACCATACCCCATCTAGGATACATATAAAACATATTTATATCGTAAGGCATTTTCTCATTATGAAACCTAATTCCAAAGATGGGATGTTTATATGTTCGTGGCCATTTTTGCATCCCCATCGTCTATCTAGATAGTAAGACCTAAAGAATCTAAGCTCATCAAAATGTAGCTTGTACGATTGAGCTTCAACGAGAGTGGAAGGACTCGTGCCACTACAACAAATCTAGTTCCGCTAATGCCAGTGGTTTGATTGTGATGTGGGTTAGAAATTATATGTTTCTTTATGCCACAATCATGGTTGTGGGATGTGCATAAGGAAATGTGTTTTGAGTGGGGTGTGCTTGGCTACACATGTCTCTTCCAAGAAAGACAATCAAATACCCTAGAAAACCTCATGTAAATTAAATGACCTTCCAAGCCCAAAGCAACATTGGAATATTCAATAGGCTTTTGGAAGAGAGTTTGATTTTATGGTTCCTTAATTAATGTGACATCATCCAATCGAAGAACCTTTGGCAAGGACGAGATGATGATGACAAGGAGGAGCTTGTTTGGTTTCAATTTCAATACAATGAGTGGTATTTACACAACACACAACCCAACCAACATTCGCTTAAAGTTGTAACATGTTAGTAGTATTATTCTCTCTTTTATGTAAAGTGTTGTGACACAATTAGTGATTTCTATTATTCTTAAACAATTAAACTTTATTATTCTTAAACAATTAAACTTTATTCATGTTGGTTTTTCAATCTATGGATTTCATGTTTTTCTTTTTGTTCTCTTGACTAATTTATTTGGTAGGGTAGTACATATTTATTTGGTAGTGTAGTAAATGGAGTATTTATTTGCTAGTGTAGTACATGGAGTATTTGGTCATTCTTTAAAAGATCTTTAATGGTTTCTTTTAGGGAATTTGTTTGTGGGCATATGTAATATTTTTTTTTTTTTCATTTTTTGATTAATTTATTTGTTAGTGTATTGTGCAAAGTATTGGGAAACTTTTTTTTTTTTTTTTTTTNTAATTGTGTATGTGGGTATGTATAGTATTTTAGGAACATTTTTTTCTTTTAATATTACTACAAGTACAATTGGAATTGTGGACTACATGAATTACAAGGACATGATATGATATAGCTCAGTTGGTAAGATGGGCGCACGCTCTCCCAGTTTGGGGAGAGGTCACAGGTTCAAGCCTAGCTATGAGTCCCTGGGGTTGCTGCTTTTCCACTCCCATATCATCCACTATGTGGGGAAGTATCGGGGTGGGTTCCCAGCGAGTTAATTTCTCATCTGGAAAAAAAGGACATGATATGATATATGTTGTAAGACTTCAAATTGATTTTATATAGAATGTATTTATTATGATTTTGATACGAAAGATACATTAGTTTTAGAAATCAATGCATTGGTTTATTCCTCGAGAAAGAAAATTTGAGGCATATTGTCTTTCAGAACTAGGTCCAAGCACCACATTTTTTTTATTGACATATCAAAAAGCTTGATGCCTCTGAATTAAGGAATGCATTTTTTTAGGGATATATATGGGTATCTATGTTGAATCTTTCCAATTTCATGCTTGTGAATTTATATTCTTTCAATTTTTTTGTGTGAAAATGGTATTTGCAATATCATTAAGATCTTTAAATCAAGAAGTATGTATGTAAGAGAAGTATTTCAATGATCCCCAAACATAGTTATAATCATAGTCATTTTGTGTCATAGATTTGAAGTTGAAGCCTCGAAAACTCTCACCACCATCTCATTTTATGTGAAGGTCATGATCATGATCTCTATAAAAAGAACTCACTCCCCTTCAAAGCCTCATTCTATGTTGAGGTAAAGATTTTGAGCACCATAAGTTGACTTAAATATATATATATATATAAAAGTTATACAAGAGTTTTCCATTGTCATTATTTGGTGTATAATAATAGGTTTTAATTTTGTGAAAAAGAGTTTTCCATTGTCATTATTTGGTGTATAATAATAGGTTTTAATTTTGTGAAAAAAACATTTATTAGTGGAAGTTAAATTTGAAGTATGGAGAACAATTGATTTTACAAGTAACTCTTTGTCACTTGGAATATTAGGAATGAAAATATCTAATAAATTAACTAATAATACATTGTCATTATTTGATTTATAATAATGGATTTTATTTTTATGAAAAACATTTATTTCATATTCCAAATTGGATTTAAAATTTGGACTTACATTTAACTTGAATTCACTTGTTAGATTGCAAAATGTAGAATAAATTGACTAATAATAGAGTAAAATATCCATGGATTTGTAAACATGTGACTAATTTTAATATGACTAGGATTTATAATATATGAACTTTAATCATGGTTATACATATTAACCAATAGAATGTCATTATTTGGTCTTAAAAATATTTATTTCATATTCCAAGTTAGATTTAAAGTTTGGATTACATTTCACTTTACTTTACTCTTTAAGACATGGAATGTTAGAAACCAATAGAATGTGATTATTTGGTCTTATTTTTATGAAAAATATTTATTTTATATTCTAATTTAAATTTAAAGTCTGAACTACATTTTACTTGAATTTATTCTTTAGAATATAAAATGTTAGATTGCAAATGTAAAATAAATTAACTAATATAAATAGAGTAAAATGTTGATAAATTTGTAAACATTGTTTAGAACATAAAATATTAAATTACAAATATAAAATAAATTAACTAATAATAATAGAGTGAAATATTGATAAATTTGTAAACACGAAAGTGATTCTAGTATGACTAGGTTTTATAAAATATGAACTTCAACCATGCTTATATATATTTTTCATTGGAATGAGTTGTGAATGGGACTCATGGTAGAGTAGCATTCATATGTTACAATAAAGTACATAAAACCTCATTTTTAGACTTTGTATTCTTCAAAATTAAAGAACCATTAGGTAAACATTTTTTTATATTTGATCAATTCTATGGTCAATATTATTTCTAAGAGAAACTTAAAATAATGATAGTTTAATGTGTTAAACACTGCAATATTATTGCTTTTGAAATCTTATTATATCTCACGGTGATGGGATCACAACCAACCCTAAATTTGTATAATACATATTACATTGTAGAAGATCATATTTTTATGTATTTCCACATGGTGAGCCTTGTGCTTTGGTAGGACATCAAGATGCTCCCTTTCCCGTTAATTTGCATGGGACGACCATCGAGAGAATTTTGACCATCCATCCATCTAACATGGCAACATGCCCCTCTTCACCTTCTTATTGCTCCTCGTCTGAACCTATCCTTGCAGATCGAGCTTTGCCATGAACACTGTGTCCGTCTCCCTACACTTTTTGTTTTTCCCGTTCTCTGCTTACGACAGGTGGTGAGTATCCATTTCAAAGTGAGGTGAGGAGAAGGAGAAAATGCTCAGTCGACTTGAGGTCTTTGGCATCAGAATTTTATTCTGCACAGAGGAGGTAGAGAATAATATGGTAGGTAAACCACTCTCATTTGACTCAATTTGGGTGCTTTCAATTTTGTTATTCAAAAGATTTATCCATGTCGACTACATATCATGTTCATTTGTTCGTATTCGGCATACCTGATATTCACACGAGCTTTTCCAAAAACGCTCTTCTAAGAAAACCCAGACATGGGAATCACCTTCTTTAGTCTCGGTCTGGACAAAGATCCCATCTTCAATGATGGCTTAATCATTATGTGGAACAAGAAGCCGTCGTAGTGCAAAAAGTAAGTCCCTCATGGGAGTTCTAGAGGTTATTTGTTGCAGACTGGTGGGAATCTATTTGGGCACCATGGTTTTGGCCATGGAAGGAGCGAAGCCCACCATCATCACTAATGTGGAGGACTCACTCTGTGATTGCTTGCTTACTCTAATAACAATGACCGTCTCGTGGGGCAGATTGTGAAGCGACAGTGTGGTAAACTCTGAGAACATGTTTTTCTCCCAGCGTATTGATTTAAATTCTGAAGCTCACCATATTGAATCAATGAACCAGACTGTTGATAAAGTCTCTCATCCCTGGTGCAACTAAGTTCTTTGGAAGTGGTTGTATAGTCTATAAGGAGCAAGCAAAATTATGAGTGAAAAATGAACATATGGTCGAAGATTGCACATCCTTACAACATGATTACATGATTTATTTAACAAAATGCATTTTGCATTCGAAAGTTGAAAACCCTACATATGTGATTCCAAATGAGACACTGGATTCCCCACTAGCAACTATCATATCAAACAAACTCTGGGCACATCAATAAATTATGAAGGCCTTCAACTTGATTTACTAAACTAGACAGTTGTTCAAGTCTCAAGTAAGAACTCAAAGACCTTTCTCTCTTTTGAGTGGGCAGAGGCAAAGAAACGAAATTCACAGAAAATGACGATTCTATTGCACACTTGCTGAATGGTTACATTGTGTTTGATTTTATAGAGAGAGAGGAAACTTCTGGAGCCTCCCAAAACAATCTGGAGTGTCGGTAGAATGTTTTGGAGTGTTCACGACAGGCGGTGGAAGAACAATAACGGTGGTTGAATAGAAGGTTCGGTTTTAATGCTGGTAGGTAGAAATTAACATATGCCAACACTCCCCCCTAATTTCTACTACTAATTACATTAATATTTGCAATGCCCAATGCTTCTCTTAAATACTCAAATTGGTCTTGTGCTAAAGCCTTTGTAAATATGTCTGTAAGTTGCTCATTTGATCTGCAATGTTGTAGGATGAGTTCTCCATTGTTGATAAGTTCTCGAATGAAATGATATCTCGTGTCGATATGTTTTGTCTTCTTGTGAAAAACATGATTCTTTGATAGTGCAATGGTGGACTTGTTGTCACAGTAGATTGTAGTTGGTTCTTCTTGATTGTGCATTAGATCCTTCAAAATTCTTCGCATCCAAACTGCTTGACATGCTGCTGATGTACCTGCTACATATTCTGCTTCTGCTGATGAGATTGTCACTATTGGTTGCTTCTTTGATGCCCATGCCACAACTCCTGTTCCAAGATGAAATGCATATCCAGATGTGCTCTTTCTATCATCAATGCTTCCTGCAAAATCACTATCTGTGWATCCAACCAACTGTAGATTATTTGAAGTGGAATACARTATGCCATGATTCATAGTCCCTRMAATGTATCTTAATAACCTTTTTCCTGCTTGCCAATGTGAGTTCTTTGGTGTGTCCATGAATCTAGAAATCAAACTGACTCCATACATTATATCTGGCCTAGTTGCGGTGAGATACATCAAACTTCCAACCAATTTTCTGAATATGGTTGAGTGAAAATCCATCTCATTTTGTTCTCTACTTAGTTTTGTGCCAACTGCCATAGGTGTAGAAACTGGACTGCAGTTTATCATTCTAAACCTTTTTAAAACATCTCTTGCATATTTACTTTGACAGATGAAAATTCCTTTATCATTTTGTGTGACTTCAATGCCAAGAAAATAGTTCATTAACCCCAAGTCT
>ML836290.1:74283-93997 GCA_009831015.1 Picea engelmannii | reverse complement strand
AAGAATATTTATCCAACAAAACTAAGATTCCGCCATCTGTAAGAATATTATTTCAAACAAAACTAAGATTCCGCAAGAATATTTATTGCCAACAAAACTAAGATTCCGCCATCTGTAAGAATATTTATTTCAAACAAAACTAATATTCCGTCATCTGTAATTAACGCTGCATCTTTTTGTTTGTTATGAACTTAGAGGTGGTGAACTCGAAAACACAAAAAGCTTAAATACAGGCGGACGTCGCAAAAGCTTGTGATCGTTTCAAACTTTAGGGTATATAAAAAAAGACTTTTCAGACAGTAATTTCATCTAATCTTATTCCGCTTCTGCTTGGTTTTTCTTGTGTTTTTGTCGAAATTTGCTCGGTCCGATGCATGTTGGGTTTTACAGTGCTTATTTTCCACTTTTAGTTTTGGTTGCAGGCTGATTGATCGATCTCTTTTTTTTTTTTTTTCATTGTGTGTTTACGTTGTTTGGCCGGCCCATTTTGTTTTGTTGTATGATGTTTGTCCGAGCAGAAGAGAGGTAGAGATGAAACCCTCGATTTCAGAATTCTGTGAAGCTTAATCACTTGAATGGAGGACTAGGTATTTCGTCCAGAGTTGGTGTACTGCGATGTGGTTAAATGTGGTGGTGGTCATACAGGTACACATTATGCCATAAACCTCTAGTTTATTGATGTGGTTATTAGGTTAATCTACGCATTCATTGCTCTGTCTTCATTTTTTTTCCAGGGGACGCGAATTTATCTCCATTCTGCCATTTTCTTTTTATCATTATATTTATTTCAGATTCACTTTCGGGAAATTTGCAGGGTTTATTCATTGCCTGATCCAGAGAGAGGGACATTTGGACCCAGAGGCTCATTCAAGGTTTATTATGTGTAGCTATTCCACTATTGCAATTAAATTGAGAAGGAGATGAGACAGACATAGAAATTTCGGAAGAGTACGTTCAATGTTTCCTTGTTTAGGTATTTCGTCCAGAGTTGGTGTACTGCGATGTGGTTAAATGTGGTGGTGGTCCTACAGGTACACATTATGCCATAAACCTCTAGGTTATTGATGTGGTTATTAGGTTAATCTATGCATTCATTTATCTGTCTTCAATTTTTTTTTCCAGGGGACGCGAATTTATCTCCATTCTGCCATTTTCTTTATATTATTATATTTATTATAAACAAAACTAAGATTCCGCCATCTGTAAGAATATTTATTGCCAACAAAACTAAGATTCCGCCATCTGTGAGAATATTTATTTCAAACAAAACTAAGATTCCGCCATCTGTAATTAAAAAGGCCACGATGCATCTTTTTGTTTGTTATGAACGCAGAGGTGGTGAACTTGAAAACACAAAAATCTTAAATACAGGCGGACAACGCAAAAGCTTGTGACCGTTTCAAACTTTAGGGCATATAAAAAAAACTTTTCATACAGTAATTTCATCTAATCTTCTTCCGCTTCTGCTTGTTTTTTTTTTGTCGAAATTTGCTCGGTCAGATGCATGTTGGGTTTTACAGTATTTATTTTCCACTTTTAGTTTTGGCTGATTGATCGATCTTTTATTTTTATTTTTTACATTGTATGTTTACATTGTTTGGCCGGCCCATTTTGTTTTGTTGTCTGATGTTTGTCCGAGCAGGAGAGAGGTAGAGATGAAACCCTTGATTTCGGAATTCTGTGGTTAAATGTGGACTGCGATGTGGTTAAATGTGGTGGTGGTCGTACAGGTACACATTGTGCCATAAACCTCTAGGTTATTGATGTGGTTATTAGGTTAATCTAAGCATTCATTTCTCTGTCTTCATTTTTTTTCGCAGGGGACACAAATTTATCTCCATTCTGCCATTTTCTTTATATTATTATATTTATTTCAGATTTACTTTCCGGAAAATTGCAGGGTTTATCCATTGCCCGATCCAGAGAGAGGGACATTTCAACCTAGAGGTTCATTCAAGGTAAATTTCGTCCTATTTTTATTCAATGTGTAGCTATTCCACTATCTCAGTTAAATTGAGAAGGAGATGATACGACATCGAAATTTCGGAAAAGTACGTTCAATGTTTCCTTGTTTAGGTATTTTGTTCAGAGTTGGTGTACTGCGATGTGGTTAAATGTGGTGGTGGTCGTACAGGTACACATTATGCCATAAACCTCCAGGTTATTGGTGTGGTTATTAGGTTAATCTACGCATTCATTTCTCTGTCTTCATTTTTTTTCCCAGGGGACTCGAATTTATCTCCATTCTGCCATTTTCTTTTTATTATTATATTTATTTCAGATTCACTTTCGGGAAAATTGCACGTTTTATTCATTGCCCTATAGTTTGGCTCTGCCCCTTTCAACGCCCCTTTAGTTTGGCTCCCATTGAGTCTTGCTTGCAGCTCCACTTCCCCCATCTTCTTCCATTTCCAATTCCTTCTCTTCGTCTCATTGTCCTTGGCTTGGAGCTTGGAGCAACATGGAGCGAGAAGGAGGACTATCATGTTATAGTTTGGAGGTTCCATACCTTAGATTCTGAGGACACTTTGGGGATCCCCATTTTTTGTTTTGCGTGCTCTTACATTTGGGATTTTATTTTACTATTTTTTTTGCTCATAACATAACTTTTCATTTTCTTTGCAATATTTTATGGAGTTTATGGAGTTTGGGGAGACTTGCCATTGTTTTATGGCATAGGTGCACAACATTTTCATATTACTTTGCTTAATTTATTGAACATGTGCTTAATATTTAGATTATTTGCCCCTTGTTATAAGTTGGATTCTCATCCAACTTGCAACAAGCCATTTCTCTCGGTTGAAAACAATATTGCCACTAATCTCATGAGAGACAATGAGTTGAGGCGCCACTTTTGTTTTGGGATTTTTCATTGATTGTACTGTAATTTGTCTCCCTTTCCTCACTCTTTTACCTTCATTCACTAGTCTATAGATGAAAGGTAGTGAAATGATTAGATAAATGGAACATTTGTTTTTCTTTTGCAATGACATTTTCAAAGCATGCGAACCATGAAGTCAAGTCTAGTGAAAAATGCACTATTTTAACAACCTAGACTATTAAACCCTTTCTTTTGGGCTTATCTTCACCTTTCCTAAAGTTGAGCATTGTACCATACTTGTCTCAATCTAGCATCTCTAGTTGTCCACCTCCTTTGGGGTGAGACAAGTAGTTTAGCTAGTAAACTATCTGTTACATTTTAGTTACTCCACTGTGACCCCGCATAGAGTCCCAAGCTAGTTCATTATTTTGGTATCTCCTTGAGAGTTATATTGACTATCGATGGGTTGGCTTCGCTCTTTTGTATCTTCCCCCATTTTTATTTTCCTTTCATGGGCGAATTCTCATCCCCCATCCTTCCTCCTCTTTCCCTTTCTAATTCCTTTACCATCGATATTCAATGATGGGTCCTACTTGCATCCTAGTCAACCCTATTCTATTCGTGAACCCTATATGATCACCTTTCAATGAGGGTACCTGCATCTCCTAATGAGGCCTTTTTTGTTAGTGAATGCTCTAGTGTCTCCTCAAACCTATGTAGATTCTCTCTTAAGTCAATGTTGGATCCTCTTGGGCAAGAGGTGCTCTTGTTCCTTGTCATTAATGGATCACATCTCCTCCTCCACCTCCCTTGGGTTTCATCTTTCTTGTTGTCTTCCCCTTTCTTGTTGTTTGTAGATTCTCTATTAAGTCCGAGTTGGATCCTCTTGGGCAATAGGTGCTCTTGTTCCTCGTCATTTGAGGACCATGTCTCCGCCTCCACTTTCGTTGGGTGTCACATTTCTTGTTTCCTTCCCCTTTTTTAACCAACAACGTTGTTGCCTAAACAATTTTTGTGCCTCCTATTCCCCATACGGTGGGAGGCTCTTCTCCCTTGTTGAATTATGCATCTAGAACATCTGAATAAGAAGGCAATCCTCATACAAGTGGCTTGTACTTATTTTATACTTGTTTATGACAATTCATATTCAAGTTGGATTCAAAACATCGAATGAAATATGGAAGGTCATTGGTCACACCTCCTCGATGAATGCTAGAAGGTCCAAAAATTGCGTAGATGATCCTCCTAGATCATACCAATGGAGAAACTTTTGGTCCCAAAAAGCTTACCTTCCTATGAATTCACGGAAGAGTTCCTTCACTTTGTCTTTTGTATACCATTTTTCCTTATTTGGGAACTTTCCTCTTGGCACAACTTGCAAATACTCAATTTCTTCCCTTCATAAAGATTTGCAAATTCTCAATTTCTTCCCTTCATAATGATTTGATTTCGTTATGTATGACCATGTCATTTTCCATGGCTTTGAGTGCTTTGGTTGTTAGTTCTTCAATTTTGGGCAAAACTCACTTCTCACTAACATGTTATTCATTCGACAAACTTGGCTCAAAGAGTTCAAATACAACAGATTCAAAATTGAATGGATGTTAACATGTTATTCATTCGACAAACTTGGCTCAAAGAGTTCAAATACAACAAATTCAAAATTGAATGGATGTTAACATGTTATTCATTCGACAAACTTGCCTCAAAGAGTTCAAATACAACAAATTCAAAATTGAATGGATGTTTATATAAGATGGCAAATTAAGCTTGAAATGCATTGTTGTTTATTTTTGAAAGTATTTCAAATGGACCATACCTTATGGGCTTGATATTTTTCTCTTCCCCTTGCATTCTATCCTTGGTCAAATGTAACCAAACTTTGTTCCCAATTTGGAACTTATGCTCTTTTCTATATTTGTCAAGCCTCTCTTTTTACTTCACCAGTGTCTCCTTTCATTGCCTTTAGACTTGCTGAAGCACTTGAATTGCTTTGTTTTCCTTCTCTTCCTCATTGTGAGATGTCATTCAATTGCTTGATTTCTTGTCATATACCATGTCAACTGGTGATTGTAGAAGGAACCCATAACAAACTTGAAATGGTGTCATGTGATTAGATGAGTGAGTTGCCCTACTGTATGCACGCCAAATGTAAGATTTCATTCCATGTCCTTGGGTGGTTGAGATTATGTGGTCTACCCTCTCAACAAATTAATAAGCATTCTATTGATAGCTTCCATTTATCTATATGCTTCCATTTATCCATATGTTTGGGGATGGAATGAGGTGGTTTTGTCCAATCTTGTATCCAACTTCCTCCATTATTTTGTCCAATAGAAAGTCTAAAACTTGGTATCTTTATCTAAAATAATGGATTTGGGAAAACCCAAACAAAGACATACCTTCACAAGGAATTTTTAAGCTCTCTTGGGCTTTGATGATTTTCTTATAAAAATGAGGACACACATACTCTTGAATCTATCCACCACCACTAGAAGATAGTTATTCAATTCCTTGTCCTTGGGAAACCTCCTAGAAAATTGATGGAAATGCTCTCCCATGGACTAAAAGGCATGGGTAATGGTGCATACAATCCCAACTTGTAGTTCCTGGGCTTGTTTATGCTAAAAAGTGTGCATCCACGAACATACATTGCCAACATGCTTGGATAATACACATCTTTTAAAATGTGCTAATGTCCTTTCTCTATCAAAGTGAGAAACAATTGTGGAAGTGTGAGCTTCCCTTATCAATTGTATTTAATTTCTTCCTTTTCGAATGCAAAGCTAACCTAGCTTGTAGAGCAATCCCTATTGAATCTAGAAATATGTTTTGATCGAGTGCTATCATAGTGCACTACCTAGGAGGTTGTTATCCTAAGTGGCATTATGACTAATTCATTGGGTGCACATAATGGGGGAGTCGTTGCTTTATTAGGAGAGGTACCTACTTATGAGGATGAGTAATAGGCACTTGGAGGGAGGGCACTTACCCCTAAGAGCATGAGATCTTGTGACATACACTTCGAGGTTGGATACTTGACATAGGACGCTTGGGTTGAGGAGCATACTTCACAGAGATTGGTTCAGGTTGTGGACCTAGACACATGTTGTGGAGAAGCATTGGAGAAAGTAAGTACCTAGGCACACATGTCAAGGAGAATTTGGGCACAGGAGGACAAGAGGACATGCGGTACACAACTAGAGGAGAAGTGTCTTGCATGAGAGTACTTGGAGAATGAATCACCATGTAAGAGGGAGCATTGGGAAAGCATTTGCATGTGTCCACCCCATGTTTTTTTATATACAATAGTGAGAATTTTCCTTTATTTCTTTTTGATATTTTACACCTATTATCCTTACACCATGCCTGAATGCTCCTTTCAACCCCCCTTTAGTTTGGCTCCCATTGATTGTTGCTTGCAACTCCTCTTCTCCCATCTTCTTCGATATCCGATGCCTTCTCTTCATCTCATAGTCCTTGGCTTGGATCTTGGAGCAACATGGAGGGAGAAGACCACACTTGCACCTAGGGATTGAGCGAGATGGGAAGAATCACTAGCACGTTAGAGGTTGGTGGTTCCATACCTTAGATTCTGAGGACACTTTGGGGATTCCCATTTTTTGTTTTGTGTGCTCTTATATCTAGGATTTTATTTTACTATGTTTTTTTGCTCATAACATAGCATTTCATTTTCTTTGCAATATTTTATGGAGTTTTGGGAGACTCGCCATTGTTTTATGGCATAGGTGCACAATAGGTACATATCCCTTTGCTTAATGTATTTTACATGTGCCTAATATTTAGATTGTTTGCCTCTTGTTATAAGTTGGATTCTCTGTTGATGTGTTTGTAGCTTCAGGGAGTTATTCACATTGACCTTGGTGTTGGACATGTGCGTGTCTTTGTTGGCACTCACATTGCACTTTTTTATTTTGTGAAAACCCCCTTTGTATGGAGTTGGGGCTTGGAATTGTTGGTGGGGCTTCACACCCACTTGGAGGAATAAACAATTCTAATTTAATGTTGAGTTTAGAAGGGGTTCCTAAACTCACTCATTAGACTCCTATAAAAGGAGAGACAATGTGAGGAGGCACCACACATCTCATTGTGACATTTCCATCTTGCCATGGAGGTTGGCATGAGTGAGTGAGCACTCTTGCCATGGAGATTGGGAGACAAATTTTAGCAAAGGAAATTCTTCACTTTGGCAAATCTAGCCTAGGGTTGCTGGACTTTCTTTTTCTGTTTTTCAACCAAGGAGAGGAGCTCACATGTCTGAGAGGAAGAGGGAGAACATGCTGCACATGTGATCCGTACAGTTCGTACAGAAGAATTTTGTGGTTCCAAAGGCCGCCTAACAGGTCTCTCCTTGCTGTCAACTGTTTGCTGCCAACTGTTTGCTGCCCTTTAGGAATGATTCACTGCTCTCTTTTGAAGTTGTTGTTTGAAGGGTTTAATTAGGAAGTTTTGCTGTCCAATATTAGCACATTCAAACTACTTCAAAACAAAAAATACCCTCTAGATCTTTTAGACTTTAATGCTGATAAGGAAATATGCAAACAACATAAATTATACACATGTATTTTTGGTCAACATGACCTTGGAAAAACCCCCATGGTGAAAACCAGTTGGAGAGCAAATTAGTTATGGAGTCTTAGATAAATGTTATAGCAAAGAAATACACTAAAGGAACCTACGTTACAACAACAACAAACATGCAAACCACATAAATTATACATATGTATTTTTGGTCAACATGACCTTGGAAAAACCCCCATGGAGAAAACTAGTTGGAGAGCAAATTAGTTATGGAGTCTTAGAGAAATGTTCTAGCAAAGAAAGGAAAAATCCCCATGGGGAAAACCAGTTGGAGAGAAAATTAGTTATGGAGTCTTAGAGAAATGTTATAGCAAAGAAATACACTAGAGGAACCTGCTTTACAACAACAACAGATCTCAAGCTTGACATTGAAGATTCTCCTTGAAGTACATGCCCTCCTTAGAATTAGTGCCCCTCCTTCTTCACTGCCCTCTTGCTTAGATTTGTGTGCTTTCTCCTCTTAGGTTGTGCACCCCTTCTCTTTACTTGTGTGCCTCTTCTCTAGATGTGCCTCTCCTCTAAGCTTGTGTGCCCTCCTCCATGAGTGTGCCTCTTCACAAAGCTTGTGCGCCCTTTTCTCAAGGGTTTACAACAACAACATATCTCAAGCTCGATTTTGAAGATTCTCCATGAAGTACGCGCCCTCCTTGGAATTAGTGCCCCTCCTTCCTGACTGCCCTCTTGCTTAGATTTGTGTGCTTGCTCCTCTTTTCTTGTGCACCCCTTCTCTTTACTTGTGCGCCCCTTCTCTAGATGCGCCTCTCCTCTAAGCTTGTGTGCCCTCCTCCATGAGTGCGCCTCTTCACAAAGCTTGTGCACCCTCTTTCTCTCTTTTTCCAAAGCTCTTCTTCCTCTCTTCTCTTGACTCAAAACTCATGAGTGAATAATGAATCACTTTTTCCCTCCTTCCTTAGGTTTAGCCACATCCTTAGGCTAACCTAGGAACCAATGGCCAAGATTAGATATAGGCCAACCAAGATCAAGTCACTTTATGTTTCCTAAGCCACTTTATGTTGATAAAATCACTTTGTGACTTAAATGCTCATAAAGTCACTTTGACTTTACAACATAAAGTAAAGTGAGTGAGGGTCACTTTTCCCCCTTTAGTGTTAGGCACTCAATAACACTAGGGGACCACTTTCCAAGGTACAAAAACTCAACACTCCCTCTTACCGAGGAAAGTGTTCTTCACCACTCCCATCTTGTCTCTGCAGTAGACATGCTTTCTCTTTAACAAAGACTTCGTGAGAATGTCTACAATATGTTCATTAGTAGGAATATACTCAAGCTGAACTGCCCCTCTACACCCAATCTCGAATGAAGTGGTACTTGATCTCTATGTGTTTCTACTTGTCATGAAATATTGGATTCTTAGAGTGTTTGACACAACTCTGATTATCGCAGTGAATAACTGCAGGCCTCAACTCATGACCAAGCAGGCTAAACAACAACTTGCAAAGCCAAATGGCCTCGCAGCTGGCCTGACTAGCTGCCAGTCTGCCATGTACTTTTCCGCAACAGAACTCAGTCCCACTAACCTCTGTTTCCGACTGAACCGGGAAATAACTGTTGATCCAAACTCGAAACAACACCCTGAAGTGGTTTTCCTATCAACTGCACATCCTGCCCAGTTGGAGTCTATGTAACCAATCAACCTAACCCCATCACCTCTGACATAGTCCAATCCATAATCCACTAATTCTGCTATGTACCTAAAAACATGTTTTGCTCCCATCTAGTGAACACTCCTAGGCTCCACCGTGTACTGGCTGAGAGTGTACACAACAAAACAAATATCTGGTCTAATGTTGACCAAATACATCAAAGAACCAATCAACTGATGATATCTCATGGCATCCATCAACTCGGAATCAGAAGCACTAAGCTTCTTCTAGTTGGTGACCATAGGTGTTGATATGGGTCTACAACTCTCCATTTGAAATCTTCTCAGAATATTCGTTGCATACTTCCCCTGTCCTAGAAAGACGTGCCCATCCTCCCGCCAAACATCCATACCCATGAAATAGTGCATGAGTCCAATGTCCTTCATCTCAGACTCTGATGCAAGACCCTGCTTGTAATCAACTATGAGCTCCTCCTCTCCAGTGATAAATAAATCATCAACATATAGGATAAGAATCAGAGGATCCTCTCCCTGAATGATGTAATAGAGATTTTGATCCGCCTTACTCTTCTCAAAATCCATTTGAAGCAAGAAAGAGTCAATCCTCGAATACCAAGCTCGAGATGCTTGCTTTAGACCATACAATGGCTTTTCCAAGAGGCACATGTGGGACTCTCCCCAACACTTTGAACCCCTGTGGCTACTCGATGTATACCTCCTCCTCTATGAATCCATTCATAAATGTAGTCTTCACATCCATTTGATGGATCTTCCAACACATCTCTATAGAAATGGCCATAATACTCATGATGGAAGTATATCTCGCAACTGGTGCGAATGTCTCATCATAGTCAATCCCCTCAATCTGAGAGAATGCTCTCGCCACAAATCGAGCCTTGTGTTTCTCAATGCTGCCATCTGCAGCATACTTGATCTTGTACAACCATCTGGAAGTCACCACTGACTTCCCCTCTATTCTAGGCACCACCTCCCACACATCATTGAGCATAATGGATTCATACTCCTTTTGCTTTGCCTCTCTCTAGACCTGCTGGTCTGTCGTCTGTGCAAAAGTAGTGGTCTCAGAATCTGTGATGCTAGTCACTATGGCCAAATAGTAACCAAACCTTTTTGGTGCTCTGTTCTCTCTCATCAACCTCTTGGGCTCACCAACCTACTCCTTGGCTTCCTTCAAGGTCTCCTGAAACCATCTCGGTTTCTTCTTCCTTGAAGTAACCTCTGGTGGAGCAGTATCCTCATGCCCCTCAGTCTCATCCATAGATCTCTCCACTGAAGGCTAAGATCCTGAAGCATGTGCACCTGTGGTCTGTGTACCAACCACCTGTGATCTTGTAGATGTACTGGGTGGACCAGTGACTCCTGAACTTGGTGCACTAGGCACCTGAGGCTGTGTCCCCTGTGATGCATCACTTTGTATTTGTGGGAGCTCCTCAACTCTGTCTCTCAACTCAAGAGACCTCATGAAGGCTCTATCCTCCTCGAATCTAACATCTCTCCTCACAACAATTCTCCTCAGTGTTGGTATTTAGATCTGGTAGGCTTTAGAGACCTCTGAGTATCCAACTAGGATCCCCATCTTTGTTGTGGGATCCATCTTTATACTCATCTCAGAAGGGACATGAGAGAATGTCAAACACCCAAATATGCGAAGGTGCTCAACATCAAGCCTACTCCCAGTGAAAGCCTCCTCAAGGGTCTTTCTCCTCAGAGCTGTATGGGGAGTCCCGTTCTGCAGATACACTGCAGTACTACAAGCCTCTCCCCATAAAAAAAATGGTAATGGCTGATCATGCAACATCGATCTCGTTGCACCAACAATGGTCATGTTCTTCCTCTCAGCAACCCCATTCTGCTGGGGGTTGTAAGGAATAGTGAACTACCTTCTGATACCCTGCTGGGTGCAGAAGTTTGCAAACTTTGTGGAGGTATACTTAGTGCTCACCCCCATTGTTCGACCGCAAGACCTTGATTTTTCTCCCTGTCTGGTTCTCCACAAGAGCCTTAAACTCTTGGAACTTCTTGAAGACCTCTCTCTTGGTCTTCAAGAAATAGATCCAGGTCTTCCTGGAGTGGTCAACCCACACACATCAATGTGTACCAAATCAAGTATCCTAGCTGATATATTGTCACTGTCAGGAAAGACAGTTTTGGTGTACTTCCCAAGAGTACACCCTCTACAAACCTTTTGATGCTCAGTGCTTAACTATGGAAAACTTGTCACAATCTCCCTCAACACTCCTAGAGCTCCATGATGCAGATGAGCCATCCTTCGATGCCATAGCTCACACAATTGACCGATGTTGCTACTACTAACCAAGGCATGAAGCAGCTGAAAGATGAGTCTATACAGATTCCCATCTCATGTCCCAATCACTTTGCCAAAAGTGACATTTGACCCCTTAGGCTGAATGAGGACCTCTATCCCTCTGAAGGACACCTCAAATCCCCTATCTCAAGTTCTTATTTAGCCCAGGGACATACAAGACATCCCTAAACACCAAGGGTGGCATCAACTCCCTCTGAAAAGAAATTGTGCTATGCCCAGTTGCCTTGACTATGGTGTTATCCCAAAGAACTATCTCCAACTTGATCTCAGGATCTCTGAGATTAGTAAAGTGCTCTCTAACACCAGACATATGACTGGATGCTCCGTTGTCTACGTACCAAATGCTTGATGGTGTCTCAAGCAACAAACGATCAAGGGGCACTCCCTCTCAAACTGAGAGGCGAACTCATCCTCCTCAGTTGTCGCTATTGTACCACCCTGCTTCTTCTTCTTGTGGGGACATTGTCCAACATAGTGCCCCATCTTCTGACAAGCAAAGCATTTAACTTTGCTCATGTCCTTCTTTTGCTCATCACCTCTTTGTTGCTTCTTGGCCCCACCCTTGGGACCCTTCTTGGTCTTCTTCTTGCCCTTTTCCAGAAGAGTAAGATGACTCTCATCATCCCCATCATGCTGTTGACTAGTAGATCCCGAGCCAAATCTAAGCTCCTCTTATACAAATTCATCCCAGAGCCTCTCCCAACTGGGCATATGCTCTCTGGCTACAATGCCTCGTACAAAGCTCTCCCATGGTTTGGAGAAGCCATTTAAGGCTGTCCTCACCATCTCAGATGGATGATGGATCCACTATCTTGCCCACAGTTGCCAACTCATCACGAATTTGAGAAAATCTCGGGAGGTATGAGGTGACTGAATCGGTATTTGTCATCTTTGTGCCCCTCAACTTCTCCTGGAGCACCATCTTGCGGGCTCCATCTTGCGATTCTCGTTAGGGCTTTGGTAAAGGCCACACAAGGACTGCATCTAGGATAGTCCTCTTGGCCATGATGTTCCTCTTCATGAACTCTGCCAAGAGCATTGCAGCTGTGGGAGGAACCATAAGATTTTCTAAAATATCCCATAGCTCAAGTTCCTCCAAGATCAAAACTATCCTAGCCTTCCATGGAGACCAATTGCTATCCTCCACCCTCAACCCTGCCACTGACATGACTGTCCACTGATGCTAAACTGTTGTCTAGGTGAGACAAAAATTTGCCAACTGTTTGCAACTATATCATCCCTCTCTTATGCCCTTAGGCTCTTATACCATGAAGAATTTTGAGGTTCCAAAGGCCGCCTAATAGGTTTGTCCTTGACACTGTTTATGCACATTTTTCAAGGCAAGTTCATGACTGTTTTAGAGATGAACTTGCTGCCAATTGTTTGCTGCCTTGTAGGAATGATTCACTGCTCTTTTGAAGCTGTCGTTTGAAGGGTTTAATTAGGAAGTTTTGCTGTCCATTAGTAGCACATTCGAACTACTTCAAAACAGAAGATACCATCTAGAGATCTTTTACACTTTAATGATGATAAGGAAACATGCAAACTACATAAATTATACACATGTATTTTTGGTCAACATGACCTTGGAAAACCCCCCAAGGGGAAAAACAGTTAGAGAGCAAATTTATTATGGAGTCCTCGAGAAATGTTACAACAAAGAAATACACTAGAGGAACTTGGTTTACGGTTTACAACAACAACAGATCTCAAGCTTGACAATGAAGACTCTCCTTGAAGTACGTGCCCTCCTTGGAATTAGAGCCCTTCCTTGATTGACCTCTTGCTTAGGTTTGTGTGCTTGATCCTCTTTGCTTGTGCGCCCCTTCTCTTTGCTTGTGCACCCCTTCTCTTTACTTATGCACTCCTTAGATTTTGTGGCATAATCTCCGATCTGTTGAGATGTTCAAATCAGGCACAATTGCTAGCTACCTCATGAGGATCATTCAGATTTGTGATCAACTTGTAGCTATTGGTGAGGCAGTTGATGACATAGAATTGGTGAATGTGGCATTGAATGGTTTTCTCGGGTCTTGGGAACCATTTGTGCAGGGGATTTGTGCATGAGAGAAGTTGCCACCATTTGACAGATTGTGGATCAATTACATCAAGGAGGAGGCTCGAATAGAGTTTAGGAATGATAGATAGAAAGGTAGCGATGATGAGAACTACGCCCTAGCTGGTCAAGCTAGGAAGGGTAGAGGAAAGGGTTCTCTAGGGAGAGAGGCATCTCCTGAGCAGTGTAAGAAGAAGGACCTTAGCAAGGTCAAGTGTTTTGCTTGTCATAAGCTATGCCACTATGCTTCATAGTGTCCACAACAAAAAAGAGGGAAAAGGAAGCAACAAGAATCATCAGTTGAGGTGGATGAGCTTGCAGATAGGCTTCAGAGGGAGTTCTTATTAGTCTCTTCCCTTTCTAGTACAATTTTCGGTAGTGGGACTTGGTTGGTGGATAGTGGAGCTACATGTCATATAACAGGAGCACATGAGTTGTTTGAGAGCTTCACAGGGTCTGACTCCGATATGTATGTGGAACTTGGTATGGGGACCAAGCGTGCAATGCAGGGATTTGGAACAATGCCATTCCAGATGGAGTCAGGGGGTGTGTTAAGAGTGACGAATGTGCTATGGATGCTAGAACTTAGGAGGAGTGTGCTCTGGGTATCAGTGATTGAAAAGAAGGGCTTTGAGGTGTTATTCCAAGATGCACATTTGTTGATCATGCCCAAAATATCTAGCTCAAACACATAAACTATGCTAGGAGTTAGAGAGAGAAACTTGTATAGGCTAAGGGGCTAGTCTATACGAGCAATGACAAGTAACAACAGAGTGACAAAGCACAAGGAGAAGGTAGCTCTAAAGGTTGAGCAACTTAGAGGGATTCAACCTTCAAGTTCAGATGGGAGAGAGGAGTCTTCCAAGACTGTCAAGAAGGTGTCATGGGTTGAGATGGCCATGCAGGATGCTCAGAAGGGGAAGGAGTTTAGGAGTAGGGTATCTTCCAAGAAGGGTCCAATTCATACTATGGGAATTTCTTTTGTGTCAGAGGGAGCAGTTGTGGTAGTGGATCCAATGTGGGAGGCATAGCCACTTCCAGTGTGGGAGATAGAGCTACTTCCAGGTGATGGTCAGGAGTAGGAGGCTCTAAAGGTTGA
Organism: Picea engelmannii; assembly: GCA_009831015.1. NCBI lineage: Eukaryota > Viridiplantae > Streptophyta > Pinopsida > Pinales > Pinaceae > Picea > Picea engelmannii. Next base: position 79,448 of record ML836290.1, on the reverse strand, counting down.
ATAAAATACATGTCCATCTAGTATAGGGGTTCAACTTGTTAGAATAAAAGAGATGTGCGCGTTTCACCGTAGACAATATCTCAATATTGTCACCTAACCATAGGCACAAAGGCCACCCCCGAGCACCTTAACCTTGACAGATAGAATAATTTTTGAAGCAAACCCTAGAACCATTAGCCAACCAAGGTAGCGTACCTCTCTATAGAGCTAGTGTACCAAGCAGAAAGTCCAAACCATAACCAAGGAGAAAGTCCAACCATAACCAAAGACCAAGTCACCACTGCAACAACTGCAACTCTCCTCCAGTCATGCACACCACTTGTCCTTATGCAGTTGTGAGAGTGAGTGTGTCAAATGAGCTCTAATGCCTTCTTATTTATAGTCCTCCAAGTGACCTAATTGGGTCAACTTCTACTTATGGAGGTTAATAATTTAATATAAATTATTATCTTGAGCCGACTTGTCTTCTAAATTTATTTCCTAACCTTCTAGGGTTTCTCTTGCTTTTCGAAATATTCTAGACTTGTCAAAGGTTACATATAGAGGTTAATACCTCCCGCAACTACTGTAATATCAACACAACCTTTAGACCATGAGGAGGAGTCAGTGGATCCAGTGGACCCCCTTAGTGATGAGGACATGAGGCCTAGATGGCTTCAGGATACCTTGAGAGATGTAGAGAAGCATGCAACCCCCTGGGACATTTTTAGGGATAGTAGGCCTTCGTAGAGGTCCTCGAGCTATGTGTCCCTTACGAGTAGCATCATTGATTTCGAGCCTTCCAGTTTTGAGGAGACAACATGCCAACAAGTTTGGAAGGATTCCATGATGGAGGAGTATTAGTCAATCATGAAGAATGATGTGTGGGACACGAGGCCTAGATGGCTTTAGGATATCCACCTTGAGAGATATAGAGAGGCATGCGACCCCCAGGGATATTTTCAGGGAGAGTAGGCCTCCGGAGAGGTCCTCGAGCTATGTGGCTCTTATGAGTAGCATCAATGATTTCGAGTCTTCTAGTTTTGAGGAGACAACAGGCCAACAGGTTTGGAAGGATGCCATGATGGAGGAGTATTAGTCCATTACGAAGAATGATGTGTGGGACATAGTTTTGAGACTAAAAGGGAAGTTTGTGGTGACTTCCAAGTGGATCTATAAGATCAAGCATGCTGTAGATGGTAGCATTGAGAAGTATAAGGCGAGGTATGTGGCGAGAGGGTTCTCCTAGAAAGAGGGAGTGGACTATGAGGAGACTTTTTCTCCAGTCGCCAGGTATACTTCTATAGAGGCTGTTATTTCTCTTGCTTAAGTTATGGGGTGGAGGATACATCAGATGGATGTGAAGACAACATTCCTCAATGGTGTGATTGAGGAGGAGGTGTACATAGAGCAACCTCAAAGCTTTGAGGTACATGGGAGGGAGTCCCATGTTTGCAGGTTGAAGAAAGCATTGTACGAACTCAAGTAGGCAACCAGTGCATGGTACTCGAGGATCGACGAGTACTTGCAGAGCATTGGCTTCACTAAGAGTGAAGTGGATCCCAACCTATATGTCATACAGGTTGGTGAGGATCCTCTTATATTGGTGTTGTATGTTGATGATCAGTTCAATCTGTTCCTCACGGGAGTAGAGAAGCTCATTACCAATTGCAAGAGGGTTTTGGATTCGAAGTTCGAGATGAAGGACATTGGTTTGATGCATTACTTCTTGGGATTGGAGGTGTGGCAGTAGTCGGGTGAGATGTTCCTCGGACAGGGGAAGTATGCAGTCGAGATACTGAGGAGCTTTGGGATGATGGACTGTAAGTCCATGGCTACACTTATGATCACCAATCTGAAGAAGCTAGGGGCTTCAGATTCAAACTTGGTGGATCCCATGATGTAAAGACAGTTGATTGGTTCGTTGATGTATCTGGTCAACACTAGGTCGAATATTTGCTTTGCTGTTAACACTTTGAGCCAGTTCATGGTTGAGTCAAGGCAGGTGCATTGGGTGGAAACAAAGCATGTGCTTAGGTACCTTCAGGGTACAGTTGGATTTGGTCTGAGATATGTCGAGGGTGATGGAGCGAGGCTGCAAGGATATTCAGACTCARATTGGGCAGGTAGTGCAGTTGACAGGAAGAGCACTTCTGGTGGTTGTTTCAGCTTGGGATCATCAGTGGTTTCTTGGTTCAATAGGAAACAAAATTCCGTGGCACTCAGTTTGATAGAGGCAGAGTATATGGCAGATAGTTTGGCGAGTTGTGAAGCTATTTGGCTTCACAAGCTTCTTACAGGGTTATCTGGTCAGGTGTTGGAGCCGACGGTGATTTACTGCGACAATCAGAGTTGTGTCAAACTCTCGAAGAATCCAGTGTTTCATGACAGGTCGAAACACATTGAGATCAGATACCACTTCATCATAGACATGGTGCAAAAGGGAGTTGTGAAACTCCAATACATTTCCACAGATGAGCAGATTGCAAATATTCTCACCAAACCCCTAGTGAAGGGGAAGTTTGTTTACTTCAAAGACAAGCTAGGAGTGGTTGAGAATACCTCCCTCGCTAAGAGGGAGTGTTGATGTTTTTGTAGCTCCGAGGAGTTGCTCTCACATTGGCCTTGGTGTCGGGCATGTGGGAATCTTGTTGGCACTCACATTGCAATTTTTTTTTGTGAAAACCCGCTTTGTATGGAGTTTGGGCTTGGAATTGTTGTTGGTGGGGTTTCACACCCACATTCACATGTTGGGGCTTCACACCCACTTGGAGGAATAAATAATTCTAATTTAATGTTGAGTTTAGAAGGGGTTCCTAATCTCCCTCATTAGACTCCTATAAAAGGAGATGCAATGTGAGGAGGCACCACACATCTCATTGTGACATTTTCATCTTGTCATTATGGTGTTGGCATGAATGAGTGAACACTCTTTTCAAGGAGATTGGGAGACAAATTTCAACAAAGGAAATTCTTCACTTTGACAAATCTGGCCTAGGGTTTCTGGACTTAATTTCTTTGTTTTCCATCCAAGGAGAGGAGGTTGCACGTGTGAGAGGAAGAAGGAGAACAAGTTGCACGCGTGATTCGTATAGTTGATACCACACGTGTGGATCATACAATAGGTAGAAACAATCGCACGTGTGAGTCACAACAGTAGATTCAGTTGCACGTCCAGGACGTATAGTCCGTACCACACATGCAGGTCGTACATGTGACGTCAGCAGGCCATACAGGTGACGTCAGCAGGCCATACATGTGACATCAGCAGGCCATACATGTGACATCAGCAGGCCATACATGTGACGTCAGCAGGCCATACAATAGATTTGTAAGTTGGAAGGGTTTTCCAGAATATTGTTGAAGTTTTAATTTTGCCGAGAGGACTGTTTTTGTCCTCAGAAGTTATCATTCTGAAAAATTTTATTGAGCAAAATTTGTGTCTCATGTGCATCGATGATTTCTCTTTGATCTTTGTGTTTCCGCTGTAATTTTCTGTCATAATTTTAGTGTAAAATTATTCAGTGATAACAAACCTAGTTTACTGTTCGAGGTTAGTTGGAAGTAATTTTTAGATATGAAATTGAATGCATTAAATGCTGAAAAATTGACTTTCTCATCCAATTTGCAACAAACCATTTTTCACGAGAGACAATGAGTTGACGCACCTCTTTTGTTTTGGATCCTCTTGGGCAAGAGGTGCTCTTGTTCATTTTCATTTGTTAAGAACTTCTCCATCTCCACCTCCCTTAGTTGTGTCACATTTATTGTTGTCTTCCCCTTTTTTAACCAACACCGTTGTTGCGTAAACAATTTTTGTGTCTGCCACTGTCAATATTGTGGGAGTGACTTCTCCCTTATGGGAGTGACTTCTCCCTGCCACTGTCCATATAAGTGGCTCACCCTTATATTATTTTATACTTGTTTGTGACAACTCATATTAAATTTTGATTTAGAACATCAAATGAAATATAGAAGTTCATTGGTCACACCTTCCAGATGAATACTAGAAGGTCCAAATATTGCATAGATGGTCCCCCTAGACCATATCTCTCTAATGGAGAAGCTTTTGGTTGCAAAAATCTTACTTTCCGATTGTTAAGTTTTATTTACTCATAGAGCAGTAGTGTTATCAGTGTTCTTTTATTCGTTTAACATTAACAGTTATATCATAGATTGAACAATAATATCAACATAAACAATAGACAAGAGTACACAAGAGATTTATCCTGGGAAAACCCCAAATGGGGGAATAACCCAACAACCTTTCTTAGATAGATTCTGTCCACAATAGTCCAACTATACACCAACTCTCAAGAGAAACAAACAAGAAAGAAACCCTAGCACTAGGCTAGCACACAAGCTAGTGCTCCCAGCTGCAACAACAACACCATACAAGTAGAGTGCACCTCCTTACAGAGATAGCACACAAGAGAAAGCCTTCACCAAGAAGAACCAATCTCCAAGATGTTGCAGTAGTTGCCTTCTCCTTGACTCAGATTGGCACGTCCTTCTCCAATGAGTGAGTGAGCCTGTGAGTGTGTCAAATGAGCTAGACATCTCCCTTATTTATATTCTTCAAGTCACCTGCCCGGGTTGACGTCTTCTCTAGTAATCCTATTGTTCACTTTATTCTTTTCCTTGTGAGCCGACTTCTCTTTTGGGGTATTCTTTTGCTGTTCAATGGTCTTCTTGGACCTCCATAATCTTCTTCTCTTCTAAGAAAGGTTGTTTGGAGGAAAGTTCCTCCCATAACTACGAAAACATCGAGTGCAACAATGCATTACCCCTTCAATCACCTATAGGGAACCCTTGGCCAGAGGGGTTAGCCGGCAAGAGAAGAAACAACACACCTCCTTCTCAACGAGGGTGGACATTCTGCATCACTCCAAGCTTGTCTCTGAAGTATTCATAGTTCACTTTGGATAGGGGCTGGGTGAGAATGTTCGCTATCTGCTCATTCGTGGCTATGTATTGGAGCTCCACAACTCCTCTCTTTACCATGTCTCGGATGTATTAATATTTGATCTCTATGTGCTTTGACTTGTCATGAAAGACATGATTCTCTAAAATCTTTACGCAACTTTGATTGTCACAATGTATCAAAGTTGGCTCCAACTCTAGATCAAATATCCTTGCAAGCAAGTTCCAAAGTCACACTGCTTCACGGTTTGGCACACTAGTTG
>ML836289.1:73839-89166 GCA_009831015.1 Picea engelmannii | reverse complement strand
TAGTAAACAAAAATAATAATTATATTTATTTTTTAGTAAAAACCAAAAAATACTTTTAAGACATGTCAATAAATCCTAATAGAAATTAAAACCGACAAGATTGCAAATAGTAAACACCATTGATATTCTTTTTTGTAAAATCCATATGAGAGGAGAATAAATAGTGACACACACACACACACACACACACACACACACACACACACACACACACACACACACATATCATATGAGACAACCTGAATAAGATCCTCTTGGTTTTGAGAATAATTTATTGGAGTCGTATGATCATGGAGAAAACCTCCCTCAATCTGAAGGAGCAACAATGAAGTCAACATTGACTATGTTGTTGCTCTGTTGTATCAAGAGAGGTTTGCTCCAAGAATAAATGGCTCCAATAAACTTTTCTCTACTGAACAGGGACAACCACGTGAAGGTGGAAGCACCTATGGCTTCCCGCCGCCCCTCGCCCCCCCTTCACATCACTCTCAATTTCCCAATATCCAATCCATATTCTACTAAAAAATATGCATTAAAAATATTCAAAATTGATAAAAAGTGATTGTAAAGCTATAAATGAGGTTTATCATTCAAAGGAATATGTCATAAAAAGATTTTTTATAAATGAGATTTATCATTCAAAATATGCTCCAAATATACTAGCTATATAATGTACATCTATATGTCTTATAAAATTACTATACATCATCAATTTCTTTTAGTCTTATTTTGTGTTTTCCAGTTCTTAATTAATTCATCAATCTCCATGTCTTCATTTACTGGGTGCTCTTCAACAACTGATGTTTCTTCAGTCCTTTCATGTCGAGTAGGCCTGGTCATGTACCCATGACATGGAGGCTGATGTGAGGGGCCATCACCTACAAAAACAAAAAATATTAAGTTTATATGGCCAATATTTAAATATCATTGAAGTAGTTCATTAATATTAAAAAACAACCTCTGCAATGTAATTATTTATTTGGTCCACTAGTCAAAATCTTTGGAATGGCTTGCATGTTCCCCTGATATTCAGGTCGAGGAGGCTCAACTAGGAAATTCTCTGCCATTGAAACGACACAATTTATAAGAAAAAAACCGTAAATGTATAAGTAATAAAAATAAAAATTAAAAAAATTATAAGTACAAAATTATTAAGTATATGATTAATATATAGTCATTTTACCGTGGTGGGCCTTAGTCACAGGAACATCTTAGGGTTTCACCCCATTGGGATGGGGCTTTTGGGGAGCACCGTGATGTTTTGGATGTGTTGCACTATCAATGCTCTGTTGTCCAGTACTAATGCCTTCATTGATAGTGTTGCTCCCATGATTAAAAACAAGACAATAAATTTATGGACAATATCAAACATTTATGTATTGTATAAGTAATGAAAGGTTAATGTGGACTAATTTTTTATTTACCTTGTCCCGCAAACTGGATCTTGGGGTATTTCCCATTCTTTTCATATGATCAACCATGACTTTATATCTGTACTTGTAACAAAGTTGGAGGTCTTCCTCTATGGTTTCAGTTCTGAAGTCATCACCCTACATTGCATAAGAGTATTTTTTTTAATTTTTTTGGCTGCAATTACCTTAAAGTTGTTAGGTGATACAAATAATATTATTAATATGTTAGGGTACTTACGACTCGTGATTTTAACCTTGAGTAGTTGTCACGACCTAGCCTGTGTTGGCCGTGTTTTTCAATCCTTTCTTTGGTTTCCTTCGAAGTGTCAGGAAACCTATCATCAAAAGTTTCAAGTATGTTATATACCACTCTTTTATTTAGATCTGAACAGAATTAAAGCTATTGAAATCAAAATATTGTAATTTACCTTAGGGTACCAGTTATTTTTTCTCTTGATTTTTTCAATATCTTTTCTTTTTCATCATCAATGATTGTCTTCCACTCCCTCTCTTTAATCGAGGGAGGATGCTCATACCTAGGGTTTCCTGCCAAGTTTCATCTATAAACATCCTACGTATATTTTAAATATTCACTTACTACAGAGGTGACCAATTTTTTATTGAAGGTGTCTACTCCAAAGAGGCCTTCGAGATAATCCATAAGTTATTTTTTGAGGTTAGAATTCTGGCAATTCCACCTCATGTGTAAGGTTTCCCGAAAAATCAACAAGGCCTTGCTCTCCAACTACCTATAAAAATGGTCATTTCCTACACACAAAAATGTATGATCATTCATTTAAAACTAATAATATTAATGATTTATGTATGAGATGGATAACATGAAATAGTTAAAATATGAAAAACTACATGGGAGTCTTATTTCTTTTAATGGAAGTCCGTTATCGTTGACCAAAAATGTTCACATAAGGGTCCCTGTGTTGGTCACATGTCTAGCTCCAGGAAATGCAACCATATCAACCACATCATTAGCCTCATTTGTGTCACCATTTATAGAGCATGATCGTTGTGTGGATGCATGGTGGAGCGTGTCATGGATATTATATAAAGGTGTGGAAGATGGAGAAGTAAAGAGTACTCTCGAATCTATATGATGGCCTGTAGTAGGACTTTGTGGTGTCTCTAGAGTGCCACTACTACCAACACTGGGTTGAAAAATCTCCAAAAATCTATTTATAAGAAAGAAAATGTTTTTTCGTGAGATAATGTAAAAGTTAAAAAACAAACTTTCATAATTGAACATATGTGTACATTTAAAAAAAACACTTTAAATTATGTTATTATTACCTTATATGTGTTAATTTATTACATAAGCAGATTGATCCTTTCTAGTACGTCAAGAGTTTGATCCGGATGGTCTAACAAGCTAGCAAGTTCCTTGTTCGCTTTAATGATTTTTTTATTATCAATACCATCGGATCAGGGGATGAATACCACCCCTCCTCATAGATAGAATCATGATCAACATGGCCTGTAGACTACATATAATTTCAAAAAAATAAATGTTATTTTAGTTATATAAAAAATTGAAATAATTGATCACCACACAAATAAAATTATATAAACAAATAATAAAACTCACATAAAATGAAATTCAAATTTGATAATCATTTACATGTTCTGCAGCTGGCCCTTTTCCACAATCATCCTGCCACATTATAATATAATTAGAACCCCCAAATATTTAAAAAATTGTTAACAATAACAAAAACATTGATTTCCACCCAAATAAAATATATCTCAATGATCAACCTCCCACATTATTGTAAAATTGAGACCATGCAATATTTAAAACATTGTTAAAGATAAAAAAAAAATACGATGCAATAATTATAGGTTTCTTAAATAAGTGTTTCATAAGTACCCACATACTATTAGTCGATGTTTCTATTTGATTCAAATAGTAATCCACTAATAACTCTTCCCTGGGAGCTATCTTTCTTATTGAGCACACGAATACTTGATTCTCTTCGCGTCCCTCATATATGCAATTCAATTGCTTGTTTGTTGTCTCAGGCTGTGTGATGTTTATAAACCCTGTGACATTGCTGGAAGCTTTAGGCCTTCCATCAATATAGATATATCTCCCTTATTTTTATCATTGTTTATTAGTTGTATATAATTTGTGGTGAGTGCATATCTATGCATACTTAGCATGTACCATACTAGCCGCATCCAATCATTATAGTTTTAACATGGTCCAACATAGTCCATCAATTTAGTTACTATATTATATTTTATAGTTATTCCATCCATGGAAAATATCCCCAGGCCATGTAGGGAGGATGGTGAAATGCGATATGTCCTATTGTTGACAATGAAGTCAGTAGATGCAGTCGCATTTCCCTCTATTTTTCCTAAGATTCCCTCACTCAAGGAAGAAATATCTAACAGGTACATGTTTGTTTGTACCTTAAGTCAATTGAATCAGATGTATAATTAGACAGGATTGTAAGAATATAGTGATATATCTAAAATGATACAATGAAATCAAGAAGCATAACTCTCTCATGAAGGATTTGACTTGCCTATTTTACTACTAAAAAGAGAAGCATAACTCTCTCTACAAAGAGAAGCATAACTCTCTCTACAAAGAGAAGCATAAATCTAGAAAGAGAAGCATAACTCTCTCATGAGGGATTTGACTTGCCTCTTTGACTATTAAAAAATAGTTGTTGAGATTATGTGTCTCTATCTAGAGAAGTGGTGATTTGTTTTAGCCTATTCTTGCTATGACCATAACTTGCTTTGATGATCTTGATGACACTATCATCGATACGTTATTAGAACCCTTTTCAAAGGAAGAAGTTGTATGTGATCTTTCTTTTCCAAAGGATATTATGGATGTTAGACTTGAGGAAACTTTGAATATAGAGGATGATATTATTCAAGATGGTCATGATGAACATGCTATAATGGGTTTTCAACAAACACGATTGATGGTACTTCTGAATTGTATTCCTCTTTTCCTTAGATTATTATAGGTAAGAAGTTTTTTGTACACCATCAACTAGTAGAAGAAGTCAAATTTTGGTATACCATCTCTCCAAAGATTTTCTCCAATATTCAAGGAGGAGGGATAAGCTGAAGATGGAGGATCTGCACCTCATCACCTATTTTGACATTGACCTCATCCTTTTTCTCCTTGGGGCCTAACATCTCCTTATGGAAATTTGAGAGGAGCTTCCCCTTTAAGAATATTTCATAAAGTTTTCACCTCGGGTTACAAATTTAATAAAGGATTTAGAGAGGCCCAACTTATAAAGTGTTCTCTCCTTGGCCCCATAAATTTGATTAGGACTAACCTTACATGAAAATTCCTCTTCCAAATTGACCTACCTCCTATATCCTTCCAACATATACCTTAGTTCACCTTTTATGATATGCCAACATGTCTTATAGAAGTGGGGTGAGAACCCATATAGCCTAGGAAAATCATCAAGTTCCATCGATCTCGAAACAAATACTGGAAGTACTTTAGTAAATATGGTTGCAAAATGTTTAGTATATACCACAATTCTTGTTACACTTATTTTTGGTCATTTAGTGCATTAGAGTTTAGTATGTCCATCATCATCTTCCAGATCATAGGGTTTCATATTGCTTGGACCAAATCTAGTATAGTTTTTTTTGTGTGTTCTAGTTGTAGTAGTGAAACTAACACATAGATATTGATGCACATTGGCTCCAATGGTGCAACCTGTGCATGTGCATGTGTTTTTAGTGAGTAGACCACATGCACAAGATATAATGGTCCAAAAAATAACATAGGTGCAAATCTCAAGTAGAGTTTTTTCGAGGAATCACATAATTATCATCATCATGAACATATAATGCTAAAACAATAGATTTTCAACACATAAATTGGTTCATGTGTCCACATATAAAATGTATTCATTAGTTTAATTGATTTCAAACATATACTAAGAAAATGAATTACCAATATGAGTAAAAATTAGAGTTCTAACTACCTAATGCCGAAATGTGGGTCATTACATACACCCACTCTTTAGGAAACGTTTTCTTGAAGTTATAGTCTAGTAAAAAGTGCAGGGTAATAGCCCACAGGGGTGTAGACCGATTGGCAAGTGCCATGTAAATGGAAGGAAATATGTAAAAAGAGGTCTCAAGGTTGATTCTCACCCTGATTTACTCGGAGGGCATGCTTGCGGGTTGTGCATTTCTCCCTAGGGGTTATAAGGCAGCTGACAGGATTTTACCCCATGTCACGCAAGTATGATACTGTCGTTGTTACTAATTCCCCTAGTTACAAAAAAAAAAGTGCAGGGTAATATCGAGAGTTGACTCATGTTCTTTGTGTCCCAGATAATATATCCTGGGGTATAATTATCCCATTGGAATTTACTTAATACAAAATCAAGACCATCTACTTGGAAATATCTATATTATCTTGGTTTGGAATGAACTTTCATCGGTCACATAGAAATTACTCTTTTTATCTCATGGGATCTTTCCAATACATACTAGTGCAAAATGGAAATAGGTATTATATTATATAACTTAAGTAGGTTTATAGGTAATGGAATTTGACCTGCAACTAATCCAATCCTCACAAGGATTTCAAATGGTCTATTTAAACCACCATGTTTATTATGTATTATGAAGGAGTTACAAGGTGCAAGCCCTATACTTGTGGCATGCATGGCACATCATGTTATTAATGACTTGATTATAAGTCACTGGTGAGTCAAATTTCATATCGATCTCCATTGAATGATTTCATTGTGTTGTACTTTACTAAGGTATTGGAGGACTATAAGGCCATATGAGCTCAACATTGAAGATTTGATGCACCCCAAGGTAGGGTGGAAATTTGAGATTGAATGTCCTATAACCACACTACTTAGTGATGGTATATGGTATGTATTGTAGTGACATACACTTGAGATATGAGGCCTTGAATTTTTCTTTCTAAATATTAAGCCACACATTGTCTCCAACTAAGAAGTTGTTGAAGACATGGTCCTTGTCATGTCACTTCTTGAAATTTGGCAAGGCTTTTCATGGAATCCCATCTAATTGCACTGAGTATTTTGGATGTGCTCAATGAAGTTTGTTTATTTTTTAACATATTTTCTATGTACACACAAATTTTCCCACCTTTGGAGGTGTCAAATAGAAAATTACCATTGGCCAATAGGTTGAAATCCAAAGAATATTTCAAAGGGGCCACATTGTGTCACATTATATTGAGGCAGTTATAAAAATTGGTGACTAGAAGCAAGGTTTTTCATCATATGTGCATGGATTCTTGTGATTATAAATTTGAAGAAAATTCATAATATTTTGGTAAACAACTTTTGTTGAATTAAGAATGGAACATTATAGATGTGTCCAAAATTGTGTCACGCAGATCCCAAAGAGATTCCTAATTATATAAATGATTTTGATATCTTTTTCATTGAAAATAGACATGGATGACTTAAATATAAACAAATATATGTGAATACGTGTTTCACAATGTCCTATCCATGGCACAAATGTCATAATATTCGAGAATCAATTGACCAAAAATTGCATTATGGTGGTGGAATGTGATAAGGGAACCTCACAAAAAATCCACAGAGATTGATTCCCATGGGTGCAAAGGAATCGATAGAGGTGTATATAACCCCTAACTCACGTTGGTAAGTTTTTTACTCATACAATAAACACATCTCTTAATATATTTTTTCATTCCAACGGGATAGTGAAAGCAACAAAAATACTTTTGTAACACAATCAATGTCTTATGGACAAAAAAATGATCCTCTTTCTTGGAGGAATGTGCCTCCCAAATAATCTTGTTGCACTCATGTGTGGGGGGACATAGGATTATAGGGTGGAAAAATAAGTTACACAATGAAAATTTGGTCATGATACTCCTTGGATAATATCTACATAAATATCGTTTAATATTAGATCCACTATGCAATGCTTCAACAAATTGTGTGTTTGATATTCATAATTGTTTAGAATAGTCAACAATGCATGAAATGATAGTCGACATAAGTAACCATTGACATAGTTATATGCACCATGATTATGTTGATCACCAAGTGGAATTGTTGTATATAGGTTATCCACTTCAATTGGTTCATGCCTCGAAATTTGCTTATGTCTACACACACAATGAGTGCTTATGGTTGGAGAGTTTAAGAGTATCCTTCCAAAAAATGTAATGTTTCCATTTCTTAACAACTTTTATGATCACATAACATTTCTTTGATGTAAATGGACTAATTTCTAGTAGCATCACTGAAATTTTTAAAGTGGTGTGCAACGAGATGCCCATTTTGAAGGAAAATAGCATCAAGAGAATAATTTCAGGTATGAGTCTTAAAGGGATGATGTAAATCAAGGATTTATAGGACCAACAAAGAGTTTATTTTGAATTTCAATTCTTCAAAGCCTTGATGCTGTATTATGTCCCTTATGAACATGATCTTTGTAGAAATCCCACATAGTAAAGAGTGGAGAGGTTGTACAACATGGGATAATCCCAACACAAACATTTTGTAGAAGTTCACTAATCCCAAGAAACTATGTAACTTGGTTAGGTTGGTCATGGTGTACCATTCTATGATGATCTATACCTTCTCAAGATATACATGCAATTTCATTTCATCAACAATGATGATGAAGTACCATATGTGCTTCCCAGTGAAGTCACATTTCTTTAGGTTAGCAAAGAGATTTTGGTTGTGCAAAGTGTTCAAATTGGTCATCATGTTCTTCCCATGTACTACTAAAAAAAACACATGATTAATATGAATAAAAAATTTAACTATGAAAGGTTGCATAATGATGCATGAGCATTGGTATAGTCAAATGGCATCACCAACCACTCATACAAGTCATCCTTAGCTTCAAATGTAGTATTCCAAACATCCCTAGGGTTGGCATTACCTTGGTGGTAGTTAGATTTCAATTTGATTATGGTGTATTTTTATCCCTTCATTATTTCGACAAGACCATCAATTCAAGGAATGGGGTATTGTTCCCTCATTGTGATCTTGTTGAAGGAGCAATTGTGAATGAATGCACACTAATAACCATCTTTCTTTGACACTAGCATGATCACGCTCGCACATGGTGATGAGTTCAATCAAATGTATCCCTTATGTAAGAGACCCTATATTTGTTGGGTATCTCATCATTATCTAGAAATGATTTGTAATATAAGGTTCATTGGGTAATAATTCTCTAGGAAATAGGTAGATATGATTCTTTAATTGACTAACTATTCAATTTACAACATTGTTTTTCATAAATTAAAGAGATCCAAAATGAGTTTTTATGTATAACTCTTCAATTTACAACATTTCTTTTCATAAATTAAAGAGATCCATCTTATGATTTACTTCAATAAAGTGAAAAATAATTCTCCTTGATGTCGAGGACAATGCTCTGAAGGTATGATTTATAGATTTAGTGTCTTTAACATAGATATGGTTGTGATAGCATCACATCACATAGCTCCAATTGTGAATGCATTCACACTAAGAAACATCTTTCTTTGACACTAGAACGATCATGCTTGTACATGGTAATGTGTTCAATCAAATTTATCCCTTCTATAAGAGACCTTATATTTGTTGGGTATCTCGTCATTATCTAGAAATTATTTGTAATATAAGGTTCTGTTGATGGGCGAAATTGACCGCTCATCAACTGGAGGAGTGAATCCAGTTCGGGGTTGTCTACTTAACCCAATCCATTTGGATTAATCCACTCTAACAGGTTTAGCAGTGTCGTTGGCCGATCTAATTCCTAATAAAGTGAAAAAAAAAAACTAAAGAAACTAACTTAATGAAGAAAACTAGCTGAAAACTATATACAAATCTACAATATACTTATAGTTCACTAACTAGTATTTATAAAATAGCTCTACAATATATCTATAGGATTATATCTCTAATATATGTATAATATTCACAAAATGCAAATTTTAATCTAACTCTGCAAAACTCAAATATGGATTGATTTATGACAGCAAAACTATCATTCAGTCTTTTTGATTTTTTTTTTAACTTTTATAAACAAGAAACAAAATAGCTAACTGTCTAATTGAAAATAGAAAGTAATAGTAGAATGTGTTTAGATTACATGAATTTTCTATATTAATTAAACTAATAAAGTAAAACTAATAAACTGACCTGTAATCACATCTCCTATTCGTCCTGTGTACAACATCCAATTTCGTTGTTTGATGGAGTAAACCGCAACAGATTTTCCGAATGCTTCCCGTAAACGTGAAGCAGTAATGATTGAATACTAATAACATAACATATAAAGAAGTAGTGACAACAATTTTATGATTTTACAAATAGTCACATTGAGATAAATCTGGCTATAAAAATTTGCATATAACTGCTCATTGAATAAAGAAGATTAACCTTCTAATCATCAAATTTGAACAGAGTCATTGTTGTATATAATATGAGGGACATAAAACACAGACATCATATAAATTCCATCACATTAATCTGTAATAAACCATGATATCTAAAGTAGTCACAATTTAATTACAAATCAAAATGACCAAAACTTGAACAAAAATACGATATATTGAAGCTAAAGTTGTACCAATATCAACTTCCATTCAAGTCTGTCAATCATAAATCCATAGTTTCTTCTCCCAGGCAGCGATGGTTCTTAGTTTACAAAACAATACATTTATATAGGCTACAGGATCAAAACGTTTCCTATGGATATCATCAAATTTGTTCCAAAAATTGTGGGGGATGCAACCTCCCAGATTCTACTTAACATCCTATTCTAGAACAACATAAAGAAATAACATGATGAGAGATGCCACCAGTGGTTCAAATATTCTTTAGAAATCATATGTACCTGTAAACACATAAGAATAAATGATTTTGAGATTGAATTTTGGTTGTAAAGACAAAAAATTCGAATTTTAGTAACTAGCTACAGAATCTCACGATTTTGTAGCTAGTTATAATTATAAATAGAATCGTATTTTATTGAATCAATCAAAACAGACTAGATGTAATATGTGGAAACAAATCATACATCCTGATTTAAAAAAGAATAAAATCATCCTAAATTTATTTTTAAACATTCATACCTCAGATTAAGGAATTTGACTTTATCAAGCAATCTTTGAATTCACAATGGCAGTCGTTGCTTCCACGTTCTTAAAAACAACAGACCCTATGGTTTTTTGTCATTTATCATTGGTTTGGGCTACAAATTGTAGTCTTCCATTCTCTTTCATTAGCAAATTCACCTGATCTTCTAAGGATTTGATCCAAAACTGAAGTAAAGGCACATCTATGTAATACCTATCGAGCCATGACTGACATTCGTTGCATTGCAGCTGAATAGACCGTGTATTATGAGTGATGGTATTAACAGGTGGGGAATTTTCCATTTGACTTGTAGGTTCATTGTTGAGTTTGATTCCAGGGAAATCGGGGTTGTCTTTAAGACACAGTGGAAGGTTTGTCACATAATCATAAGGTTTACCAGAGCAAAGTCCATACGAATATGGATATTCTTCAGTTAGAAACCATTCAATTTTCAAATCGAAATCCTCGCTTAACACAATTGCATTTTGTTCTGCATAGGGCTTAGGTTTATTTCAAGCACATTGTGAAACCCAACGTGCAACCCTTTTACCCTTATAATTGATATCAATATTACCTTTACACTTTTTCTTTGCAATTTTTTTAATAGAATTAACACCACCTTTGGGATATGAATCTGGTAGAGTGTCGGGTTGGGTAGTGTCCGGATAGGTCGAGGGTTCTACACAGGGCAAGAGAGAAGGAGGAGGGATGGTAGGCTCGGCGAGGGTTTCTGTGATGAAAAACTTGTCAACCTGTCCTATTTCACTGCTAGCAAAACCATTTCTTAACAAGAAGGCATCCCAACAATCACCGTTTAACTTCAACTGATGAACAATAATAATCTTGGTCAAACAATGGTGGAACAGGCTGGAATCAGATTTCTTCCTTTTAAAGTGCTTTGCCATTTTGTATAAACTTCGAAGGAGAAAATAGGGCATGTTTAGGGGAAAATCGATAAAACTCATGAGCAACCGCAAGTGATATAAGAAAACCAAACCAAATCTACCCTCACAGGTAATGAACTATTTGATAATGGCTAACAGATCGTGCCATCTAGGTTTAAGATATGAAACGGGCATACCTCTGTCGTAGCTGGTGACCTTCCTCGAGGTGAACAATAATGACCATGGAACCTCTTCAACCTTTGAGTTTTTAAACCACTTTTGTCCCACGACTGGCAAACCAGTGGCGTGGCTAATAAAATATTCATTTAAATCAAGCTGGACATCTCCTATTTTAGCTCTACAACCATCAAATGTTAGCATGAATTCTTGAGCGACTGTTAAATTAAAACCCTCAAAATTTTCAACAAAGACCCGCCAGTCATTCCTCTCTAAGTCTTCTCAGGCATTATCAAACGATAACAATGTCTGGACACCATTGAGCTCAATTCTCACCACAGGGTCCATGGCTAACAACACAAAATCGACAGGGTATTCAGCGATAAGGTTTGACAGAACAAGCACAGAGCCATTGCCCTGAGCTTCCCCAACACAATGCAAAAAGAGCTCGAAATGGTAGGCAGCAGCATTAATGTTATGCGTGTGAGGAAAACCGTATAGATCGAGGCCATGCAAAAACATCATATCAAGTTGTACTTGGAATGATACCTTGGTGTAATGGTACACATAAAAATCATAACAATTTAAAACCAACATATGCATATCCACAATTTGATCAAAATGTCAAACAATTGAATCAAAGATTTTATAAATTAAAATCCCATTAACATTAGTCGAATGCTAATTAAGTGGTGGTTTGATACACATGTAACCAAGGTGTGCTCGAGGCCAAGGGGTTATACCATGAAAACAACCATGCTCATAACAAAATAAGACAAATCGACGATAAACCAAATGAACATTAACCCTTTGATGAAATCAAACATGAATTCCATATGTGAGTTTTCATACTTACAGTTATGAAAATGAAATTGAAAAGCAGGTACGTAGAAAGTGATGGATAATGGTGTCGTTTAATGAGAAAGGTTGCGACGAGTAATGAGACTTGAAAAACCCTGTGTAGGCAGCTTGTAAAAATAGAGATTAATATGGCTTCCAACAGGTTCATTGGGTAATACTTCTCTAGGAAATAGGTTGATATGATGCTTTAATTGACAATGGACTGGAATTCTAGAGGGTTTTTAAAATACATTTATGTATTTCTCCAAAAACATTTATGACTATTTTTGTTGCAAAATCTATATGATGGATGAAACTTATACAAGGAAAATAGTATTGTGGATGACAATTTGTTAGATAATAAAAAAAAATGAGTTTTTTTGTATGACTATTCAATTTACAACATTGTTTTGCAGAAATTAAAGAGATCCATATTATGCTTTACTTCAAGAATGTGAAAAAAAGTTCTCTTTGATGTCGAGGAAAATGCTTTGAAGGTGTGATTTGTAGATTTAGTTCCTTTTTCATAGCTATGGTTTTGATATCATCACATCACATAGCTTCATAGGTGCAACATCACATGTTACTTCATCCTTATAAAGATATATCTTATGTTTTACCATGGGAATGTGAAAAAGCTTCTCTTTGGTGTTCATGGTGAAGCACCAAGGGAAAAATATATAGATTCTATGTATTTGCCACATGTATCATTGTGCTATCATCGCATCACATATCTCCATATGTGCAACAAATCTTGTCACCATTTGTCCTTACAAGGATAGATAATGTATTCAAAGTGCATTGGTGGGTGACATATAGTTCCTTCCCTAAATTGAGCCATTTGATGTTGTAGGGCTATGGGTAGACTTGGGTAGCTAATTTTGGGCCAAACAATGATTTAAGAGATCATATTTCTTTGAACCCCATTTACAATGCTAAAATGAAGAGGGTTTTTTTGAACACACATTTGACTATGAAAGATATTGTATTTCTCTATCCCCAATTCAATTTTGCATGATTAGGGAGCCTAGTCTATGTGCATTAGGATAAAAATAAAGCTAAAGGATTCAAGTGTAAATAAGGAAAAATATTTTCCCTTTTCAATATATTGTAAAGAAGGATAAAAAAATTGTGCTAAAAGAGTCTACACGAATCAACATTTTGACTTGTCATGGTTGGAAGTCTTTTGAGTGTTGCACCACATACCAATTTTCTTATATTTCCTTTATTAACAAATTACTTTTTTATTTTTGTAGTGTTATCTAGAAAACAATGAGATTGGATCTTCTTTCACTATCTATCATAATTGATGGTGTTGATGTACTCACTAGAAGCACTGGAGTTGGTTTAGTTTATTCTTCAATCCTCCTCATGAATATTTGTGCATCCCCAAGTGTGTTAATAGTCAAGGACTCTAGCATCTAAATCATTGTATTCGCTCAAATAATTTTGGTACTTGAGAACTAGATTCCATTATTCTTCTCTAATGTCTAGATGATCCATGAGAGTATAGAACTTGTTTGCATAGTTGTCAACATAATGATCAGGATGTTGGCACTATTTTTGCAACTTCATGCATTGGTCTTCCTAACATCTCAATATTTTTGTGTGCATTGATTATATAAAGGTTGGAGTAGGCCAGAAGGTTGTGCATGTTTGATTATGTACATATTTACAAATGAAATCATGGATTAAGTCTTTTGGATAAAAATTGCTCACTTGGCTATTAGTAAACACCATGGTAGGAAATTTAGTGCTATTTTCAGGCCTAGTTTTTTAATTTTTGCATCTCTCAAAAAATAAAAATAGATGCAATAGTATGTTAATTATGTCATAGACCTTCAACTTACCCTGAAACTGATTCCATTAGACATAAACTCAATCCTAAGGCCAACTAAGTATAAAAAACCAAACACGCTAATTAATCTAGGAGTCAAGAATGAAAACAAACCTTCTCACAAAGAAGCGCTAGTCGGTGATGGAATCCAACATCACAGGATCGATGTGTGAAGGGGATGATTTTTGGTGGTTGGTAAAGTTACGTTGAAAACCTGCTTAATGAACTAACTACCTGGTGCAAGTTACCTCACCCAGAAGTGGGAAAACCTCCAAGTATTTCGAGTGAGTCTATACAACGTCGATCCCAGGTACAACACCACCTTCCCTGTGTTGTCACCTTGGGTAGGAAGTCTAAAATATTATGGCCTCTATGGTACCACCTACTATACCAAAGCAGAGGGGGGACAATCAACATTCAACACCAAGACCAACAAAGAAGGGTTGATTACTATGTTGGCCCTAATGCGACCTCGTGCTTGACTCTTGTGTTTTAAGAGCTTCCCAAATTCAGTGATATAACAACTGGATTTCACTCCCTAACTCAAATATTTATGTTTGTTTAGCATATTTGGAAATTTATTCTCACAATCCTATTCCAAAGCTCTACACCTAAGCTAAAATGGGTTTGAAGAGCCCTAGAAAATTTTCTAGATAAATTTTAATTAGCGTTTGATTTTAGGTTGTTGTTACTCAAAGGAGTGGTCATGAAACTGATAGAGTTTTGACTCAACTCTTTAACCATGCAAGAGGAAAATGAAATGCTAGAATTTCAACTTCGATGAAAACTAGCTATGGGAAGGATCAAGAAGTTTCAAGCAAAGAAATAATTTCTTGATTGATTACTAAGTGGATCAATTGACAATATTGTGAGTGCAAGATACCAGATATATAAAATATGAAGAACAGAAATGAAATTCTAGAAATGATAGAATAACAGTAAAATATCCAGCATAATCTTCACAATACACAGAAATGATATACGAAATAGCAACAGAAATAGCACTTTGAATCAGATAGCAATGTTCACAGGCCTCTTCGAGGGGGAAACCTCCAATCGAG
>ML836289.1:15300-41881 GCA_009831015.1 Picea engelmannii | reverse complement strand
TGTGGGTTTTATCTCAGTATGGATCTTATAATACATCTTATTGAATCTTTTGGAGAAGTCAAAGACAGACTCTCCTTCCTTTTTCTTCAAGGACCCAAACTCTGTCATGTAATACATGAAATCTTTTTTATCTCCCCACGCCTCAGGAACAAATTATCTAGAGCTTCAATCCTAGCAATAGATCTGGGGGCCAATCCCCTAAACCATTTCCTTACCTCACCATCAAGGCTCTGGATGAAGACTCTCATCCAGACATCTTCATTTTCAATGTTCAGGTTGTCTACGTAACTGTAGAAGGAAACAAGGTGCTCTTCCATAGATATGTCCTCTTCCCCAGTGAATTTAGGCATATATTTCAAGTAATCTCCAACAGGGAGAGGATTCATAGGTTGAGGTAGGATTAAGGGGGCATATCTGGAAGCCACTATGGCATCCATTCTGTTTAGAGGGGGATTAACACCTGCCATAGGAACAATAGGTGTAGGAGAACTAGGAGGAGACGAGGTTTTAATTGGAAATATAGGAACTGAGCTGACAGGATGGGAGGGGAATAGCAAAAAATTTGGAGAACAAGTTTGCAGGCTAAAAGGGACAGAAGTTTCCCTTTATTCAACAACTGTGGTAATAGGAGAATGGGTGGTAAAACCCAGGGTAGGAAAATATTTAGAGGTGATGGGTCTGAACCAAGGTACCACCTCAGGCGAGAGGGGAGTGACAAGTGTGTCTCCTAATAATTCAATATCAAGAAGAGAAAACCCAGCAGGAACACTCCGAAAATTTAGACTACTGGAAAGTCCGATAGAAGGTAGATAAATAGGACAAGATGAAGGTGTTGGAGTTTCTATAAAATCATGAAAATCATTAGAAATACTTGGTTTAGTAGTAGAAGTACCTCCTCCAGAGGACTTTCCCTTTTTGATAATCTTCTCTGGGTCAGCTTCAGGTGGCGCTAATGGTAGCTGAGGAGTAGACCTTGTATGTATGCCTCTAGAAGCCACAACTAGAAAAATGGGGTTGCCCAACGAAGTCGCGTCAGTGGAGTCACCAGGTGCACAGTATAAATCTCAATAGTTATGATATTTGATGCACCTTCAGAATCAGTTAATCGTTGTCATTCAATCCCATGGAAGATATTCAACTTTCTCCCCGACAACGGTGCCAGAAATGTTAGCGTCAGAAGTCACTCCTTGCGGCAGAACCAGAGCCCAACGCCCATCAGTTTATGTCAAAAATAATTTAATGGGGTGGTCGAATGGATAGAGACCCAGGAAGGTATCGCTTTAACTTAGAAAACCGAGCCTGGTATGTAAAACATAAGAGGTCTTGGTCTAACTTCTGTCAGTGGGTTGATAATAAAATGAGCAGATGGAAGACTTGGTAGGAGGAGTGAGAAAGACTGCTTTGGGCATCATGCCTTTCGATAGCTTGAGGAGGAAAAACTCAGAATACAAGATCCTCTTGGTTCAGAGTTTCAAAGAAACTGAAGGGTGGCTTGATTGGATCTTCCAATTCCAAGTCATTCAGCATTGGGAAAATACAAGAACTGATTAGAAACAATGCGACTATTGCAGTGATCCAACCTACATCATCCTGTAACAGTGCAATTCGACTAGATCCTCCAATTCTGAGCTATTCTAACATAGATTTAACAGAGATATGGAAAGAGGATGACATTCATTAAACAAGAAGTCTCAAGTGCCAATACATAATCAGAGCAACTAGTGCTTCATCAAACTTTACAACCAGGATCCTAGCTCAACCACAAAAATGTGCTAGTCCTGGGGCATCATGAATTGTCCATAAAAGTATTCCATGGAATTTAAATTTCTTCTCTCTGATTAGCTTACAAATGTCATACATAATGATGCCAACCCATAACTTTAGTAGCTCGTCGATGAGAGGCTCGATATATACATTCATATATTTAACTTGATACTTACCTTATTTTTTGAAATTACAAATAATTACTACCATGATATCTATATATAAGTAAATAAATAAACAAAAGATATTATGTAAAAAATGAAACAAATGAAAATGTTACATTCAAAAAATTAATGTAAACAAATACCTAGAATAATCATTGTCAACATTGTGTGCTCCCTCTTTATTGACATCCAAGGAGGAATGTTATTTTTGATAAAAAAAAATAGGCCACACTGAGTAAATGGACCTAATCTCTCTGAATGGATTAACACCATCATCTTCCAATGAAAGCCTAACATTATGAGTTTCATCTTTGAAATATGCCCATTTTTCCTCAATTTCCCTAAATGCATACCCATCGAAAGGAATTTGAAGAACACCATATCCACTTCTATTATGTGCATGGTAATCCATAAATGTGCTATGATTTAACACCTGAACAATCACTGCAAACGTGGAATTATGGGAATATGACGAAGAACCTTTCAAGGCACCCTTTTTGTTACTTGATTGGTTCGATATCTACTGATAAGACATTGCAGGCATTCTATTTTCGAAGCATGTTGTCCATAATATATAATATGATCATTAGGACATGCATATATAGTTTGATAATCCATTCCAACATATTTCATAATGGCGTGCAAATCCCGATATGTGCGAGGTAAAATATTTGACGATGGTAACAAAAATTCACCTAACAATCTACAACATAACAAATAACTAGTTAATGTAAAGAATATTAATCGTAAAAATTGCATTCTTATTTTACACATTAATTAAGACTAAAAAAAATCAACATTTATGTATATGAGATGAAATATACTACATACCTTAGGATATGCGTCATACAAGTGTTCGACAAATTATTCATAACCTTTAAGTTCACTAGCAACAATGTAGCGGAGAGAATATTTTCTCTTGAGCCTTCATAAAGTCATTTATTTTCCTTTTCTAATAGAGGTTCATCATAAATACCATCACTATACCCATCCTCATCTGTATAAGAAAACAAATATTGGATCATTTTATTTGTCCCATCATCTTCTTCCATGGGATCATTAACTTGATTTTTCCCATCATCTTCTTCCATGAGTGATCCGGATTGTTTTCGGCACGAAATGAGAGTGGAGATATAATAAAGAAATGTATAGAGATATCTCATATATTCCATAATATAATAGAAATGTATCAGAGATGCAACCATAAACACAGAGATATAGTAATAGACAATTTCTATTAATGAGCGAAAATGTACAAAAACTGTAAAAATACAGAGTGAAAGACTCGCTAGAATGGTGGTAGATTATCTCTGAGAAGATATGTGAAGGCTACTTTCATTCTCAATAAGATGATTTAAAATGAGGATCTAAAGGCCTTTTGAACATAAAGAAGAATCCAAAACCCTAACCCCGGAAGATGAAAATCCAAAAGGTTTTCCGGCCCTAATGGGGGTAGTTGATACGTCAACTTCCCAGGGGTGTAAATTATACATATAATATATGTTTGGGGCGCTCCATACACCATTGGAAAGGTCTAACCGAGAAGACATTTTTTCAAATGGTCCAATCTAGTGCCTTCGGCAATATCTTGGACTCAAAATCCCCCAAAAACGTCGTTTAGGGCCTCAAAATGGCCCGAGAAGTTTGGAACCCGAAAAAATGCTAAGGTGGAAAACTATTTTTTGAGCTAGTGGAATAGGTGGGTGGCCACCAATATCCACTTGGATCAATCCTCCATCCTTAGGAAGAAATGGTATCCATTGCGTTGAGTTCTCGGGGGAGAGGGGGAAACGTTTGCTGGATGTGAATCTTGGTGCGTTACTTTCCTTGTTGGAGACGTTGCGCTATGGAAGGTTGTCACGAACCTATTGTTGGTGGGGTTGAATATGTTCGACCAGTCGTGATACATGATATGTCTGTGTGTAGAAGGAATCTTAGCACTTTGTTGTAGTCTTTTTGACCTGCTTCTGTTGGATAGAAGGTGCTTGGGTCAAGGATACAGTGGTTGCAGTATCCTTTTGTTCACCTTTCGAACAGATTGTGAAGAAGCTGAATTTGGTAGTATGAGATACTACCTTGCGGCATTGTTTAGGTGGTACAATAGTTGGAACTACCTCTGGTATACTGTAGAGATAACCCCCCAAAATAACAATGATACTGCGGGGTCGAGACTCATAGATCGCATGGCACTTCCACATATATGGCTGGCCCAAGAGAACATCACATACATCTAGCAGGGAAACATCACATAATACCTCATCCTTGAAGGGCTGGATGTCATATGAAAATCGACACTACTGGATGATGTGAAGATCTTGTCCCTGGCAAAGTCACCCGATCTTGTATGGTTGCGGGTGTGGTGTTGTCAACAATCCCAACTGTTTTATGACCTCTGTTGAGATGAGGTTCTTTTGGATTTCTCTATCAACAGTAAAATGTAGCGGGGTCCCATTCACCCACATATATGAATGAAAAATGTGCTCCCCCTCTTCAATATCTGTTGGTTCTTCTGGTTGAATTGCAGTAGTCGCGACAATATCAATGGGATCTGCGTTGATGATCTATCTTTTATTAGTATTTTCTTAATCAGATTATGAATAAGGGTTTGACTCCTTGTCTTTGATCTTGACCACCAATGACTGTTTTGAGCAACATTCATTGGTGTTGTGCCAGGGTATTTTGTGGAAATCATACTATTTTTCGACGTACTTCTTCGTCTTCCTATGAGCCTTCTTTTTTTGTGTCTTGGGCTGGTTTTAGGGAGGTTGTTTGTTAGGGTCATCTTTAACATATTTTTTTTGTTACGAATTTTCAGACCCGAACTCTCATTTTTTCTGGTGCTTAAATTTCTTTCTAATTTTAACAACATATCGATAAGCAACATTGAGTGACGAGATGTCCAGAAAATCCATTTTAGTTTGGATGTATCTGTGTAGAGCCCCACGGTATTTCAGAACCAAATGTCATTCAGAGTCTTTGATACCTAGCTTGGTGTACAAGGTATGGAAGGTATTGGTGAACTCTGGAACTTATTGGCCCCTCTCTTGCCGCCGTGTGGTCCATCTCATGTATTGGTCCTCATAGTTGCCAACAAGGTAATATTGTTCCTTTACCACATCCACAAAAAAATCCCAAGTGGGCTCGGCCCCATATATTCCAGAATATTTTTTGGAACTTTGCTCCCAATAAGTTTCCCAACAATGTTTGACATGGGGGAGAGCCTTAAGGAGTGTGAAGGTGATCTTTTCCTTATCAGAGAAATTATGAACAGAGAAATAACCTTCTAGCAAATTTAACCATTTTTCTAGGGCATCCACATCTATCTATCCTTAAAATATGGGAATATCAAAATTAACTTGTACCTTGAAAGGTGGGGTTCTTACAAAGTGGTCGCTTGATGAAGATGTACCTACTACTATTGACATGCATTGAAGGAAGTGGAAAAAATTCTCCATCATTTCGTCCCTTTGAGACCTTGCTCAAGCAACAGATGAATAGAATCTTTTGCTCCATTGTTTTTATTTTATTCCGCTATGGAGAGTTTCTTGGGCATGCGAGAGCGATTTTCCTCAAGAGATACAAGCTCGAGACCCAACTTGCTATATTGAACCATGTTGGGACATGCACTAAAAAATGATCAAGAGCAACCTGCTCTGATACCACTGATCCAAATTATTTTCGGCACGAAATGAGAGCAGAGATATAATAAATAAATGTACAAAGATATCTTAGATATTCAACAATATAACAGAAATGTATCATAGGTGAAACCATAAACACAGATATAGAGTAATAGACAATTTCTATTAATGAGCGAAAATGTACAAAGACTGTAAAAAAATAGAGTGGAAGACTCGTTAGAATGGTGGTAGTTTATCTCTGAGAAGAGATGTGACGAATACTCGCATTCGCAATAAAATGATTTAAAATGAGGCTTTAAATTTCTTTTTAACATAAACAATAATCCAAAACCCTAATCCCAGAAGATGAAAAGCCAAAAGGTTTGCAGGCCTTGATGGAGGTAGTTGATACGTCAACTTCCGAGGGGCGTAACTTTTGCATACAATCTCTATTTGGGGTGCTCGATACACCGTTGGAAAGGTTTAACTGAGAATAACGATTTATTTTGGTTTAAGATAGCACCTCATGTAATTTCTTGCACCCAAAATACGTCGTTTAGGGCCTCAAAATGGCCCCAAAAGTTTGGAACCCGAAAAACTGCTAAGGTGGAAAACTGTTTTTTGAGCCAGTGGAATAGGTGGGTGGCCACTAATATACCCCTCGATCAATGATATCCTCATTTGATTGATGATGTTCCTCAGATTGTACAACATTATTTCTACTACTACTTGGTGCAATATTCTGCAGAAAGTTATTGGCAACTCTAACTTTATAATTACAAACAATCGTGCAAAATTAGTGTGTATAACAAATATTCAAACAATATATATATATATATATATATATATATATATAATTTTATATAAAATCAACAATATAAAAACAAATAATTAATATATATCTAGTTACCACGGGACGATATTCATTCGATCCCCCATCAATGTGCCCATATTTCCTACAATGTTTTTTAGTTGTTTCTATTAAAATTCTTATGGGGTGTGTAGTGCAACATTTTTTACAAGGAAAATAACATCTACCATCACCCTTTTCACCCTCTTTACTTTTTTTCCCACCTCTAATATTTTGCAACATTCTTTCGTACAAAAATACCCTTTATGAATCATCGTTGTTATAGCAAGATTATTGCAACATCTCTAATTTGCAAAAAAAATATTTTTTTTTCGTCACAAGAGCAACAAACATTGACCAAGTCAATGTTGACTTTATCAAATAGTTGGGTGACTATTTGAATAGTGTAATGGTCATCATTGGATCGTCTCTCTTGTGAAAAATGTTGACCAAGTCAATGTTGACTTTGTCAAATAGTTGGGTGACTGTTTGAACAGTGTAACGGTCATCATTGGATCGTCGCTCTTACGACGATAACCAAAGGTAGTCGCAAGAGATGGGAGTCCACTATATTCACATTCATATCTCTTGAGACATACAACTGGTTTCATCTCAAGAGCGACGAACATGGGTTGGATTTATAAAAAAATTGAAAAATTCAACTCTTTATCTTCAATTTTGCGATGAAAGGGTACTTTCGTCACAAATTTTTCAATATGTAGTAGTGAGGGCATACACCCTCTTAGCTTAAACCCTAGCTAGAGAAACTTTCCTTGGGAAGTAAAAGGGATTACACCCCCAAGGGGGTAGCTCTCTAGATCTTGTTCATTTGACTCCATTAACCAAATAGTAAAGGCACTAGTCATACTTTTTGAGCATTGGAGATATAAAATCATTGCCTTGGGAAACATAATTTTTTATCTTTTGAAAGTTGTATTTCTTGAAGTTTATTTCTCTCCTTGAGAGGTGTCTTCCCCCACTAGGGTGTCCCCTATCTCCCAATACTCTAATTTTTGTTACAATATTTAACCTATAGCCATTAGGGTTGCATAACCCTAGCTACTAAGTCTCTTATAACTCCTAAACTAACCCTAAACTAACTCCTAATTTCTGCTCACTTACTCTAGTAACTAGGGTGCATCTTTTGGGCTAGTTCTTGGTACTTTTGTGTGGTTTATTTTGCTTCTGAATTCCATTTAATTCTACAACCCTAAGGCTTCAATTTTCTGCATAAAATACATTTTTACAACATGTATCCTCTCTTGCTTCTCAAGTGCCATTTTTCAACCTATATTTATTGCTAATCTTGATGTTGATTTACTTAACTAGTTTAGATATTTGTATGTTGATTTAGATGTTTTATTGGCTGATATAAAATGTCATATACTACTTCAAATTAGGGACAACAAGATTAAATTTTTAATTCAAATAACATATATCATTTCAAAGTGTATTTTCTTATGTCTTGGGTAGGCACAATCATCTGGAGAAGTACTATACATGTGGGGAAACAATTACTTGACTTATAAGGCATATCTTCCCACCTTTAATCCCACTTAGAATTGACCTCTAGGGGCATCACTTCCTCTTATATCCATCTCCATCTCCATCCCCCTAGGGTCACTGGGATCGCCTCCCTAGAGTGACCTAGTCACCCTTGAAGTGTGGGACCTACATCGAGGTGACATTGGGTGTAAGATTCCCAAGTTGTAGCACTCGATTTGTGGTTGGGTCAGGCTTTGACCAACCTACAAATTGTGCTATAACATTTTGGCGTCATTTCCAGAGAATATTTTGAATCTTATTCATACCCTAATGACACTTTGGTAAGCTATCCCAAATCCTTTCCCTTAGATTTCCTAGTGACTCCACCCAAGGGACGTTCCCTTTCCACCTTATCAAAAAATATTTTCCTAAAAACTTGTATGGAGAATCCACCATGCCACCAAAGAAATATGCAACCAAAAAACCCTCCATGGGTTGTAAATCACCACCCAAAGGGCCTAGTCCCCCAAAGTCCCTCGTTCTTCATAATTTCTCCTCTACCTCTCCTATCCCTCCATCCTCACCTTCTATTTCCACACCTCTACCTTCACCTATACCCACATTTCCAAGCGTTACTTGGAGCCTACAAAACAAAGAGTCACAAAAACCTTTGGACATAACAAAGATCCCCAAATCCCATCATAAACTCCCAAAGGACTTCAAGGAATGGATACCCATATTTTATGGGGAGGACCTTACTGAACCAGAAGATCACTTGTATATTTTTCTCCGTAGTTTAGAAACATGTGACCAACATGAAGATATCCAAATGAAACTTTTCTCTTACACTTTTATTGGGAAGGCCAACGATTGGTTTGATAACATTCCCCCAGGGACAATCACAAATTGGAACTTCTTTCAGGAACTTTTCACCAAAATATTTGAGAAAGAGAGAGATTATCAATCCTTTTGCAATCAACTCCACAACTGCAAAAGAAAAATAGGGGGAAGATATAAGCGATTTCGACGATAGGTATAACACCCTCATAAGATGTTTTCCCAAGGAGTTGAAACCTCCTCAAGCTTCCATTCTCAAGATATATATATCAACTATGAAATATCTATATGGGGGCCTGATTAGGGAACGTCCTACAACTTTATTTGAAGCTAAAGAGATATCATGTGAAATAGAAGAAAACTTAGCCACCTCTCTCATACAAGAATAAGAGAACCCCAAGAAGGATATTCAAATTAATCAAATTGATTACTTTGTTTCACCAAAAATTCCCTCGGATGTCAGGATTTACCTAGAATAGGAACGAGAGAAAGCAACTGATAGGGAAACGTGTCTCATGATCAATCTGATAGAGAAAGCAACTGATTTAGAAGAAGATAGAGAGAGAGAAAACATTAGAAAAAACACCTTTCCCACCAAATGAGATCCTGGAATTAGAAAAGAAGCAAGCCAAAGATTCAGCCGAAGTGAAATTCTCATAATACTTTCAACAAATCTTTGCATAACCTCTGGAAAAAACAAGGTGTGAGATCAACAAAGTTAAAGAGAAAGCATCTCCACAAGAAAGTACCAAAATTGAAAAAAAATGTGGGTCATGAAAAAGTAAACCATCAGTTTCTTGAAGAAGGAATAGACAGTATGTTTATTCTAGTGGATTCCCCTTTCATAGATGAAGAAGGAAAAGAAGGATATTGGGGCCTGGATTTTGATGGTGCACATTCAAGTGTGGGCTCAGGTGCATGAATAGTCTTAAGGTCGTTGGATAATGATAACACCCTTTTTTCATACAAACTTGAATTTGACTGCACAAATAACATTGTTGAGTTCAAATCCCTTATCCTAGAAATCAACCTGGCCATCGATATGAACATCAAGAACCTGCACATAAAAGGGGACTCTGACCTAATCATTTCACAAGTCAATGGGAATTTTGTTGCAAAAAAACCAAGCTTAACACAATATAGTGATATTGTTTGGGATCCCATAAAAGATTTTGACAACGTTTCCATTGAGTCCATCCCTAGGGAAGAAAATCACTTGGATGATAGTCTTGTTGTTTCCGCTTGAAACTTACAACTTTCCAAAGAAATTAGTTTCTACAAGATGGAAGTCAACTTCAATCCTTTATTACCAGACAAGTTGGAACATTGGCAAGTTTTTGAAAATGATAGTCAATTTCTCCACTTTCTACAGAATGACGGAGAATTCATTGAAGCCTGAATAAACCTATTGGTTGAGAAGGAAAGCATCGATATCATCGATGTAGCCAACAATGTTATAACCCTAATTTGCACCAGACATACTTACCTGAGATCAGGCCATCTCATATGGCTTATTTTCCAAGCCAGTACTGAACAACTCTTCTTAAAAACACCCCTTTTAAAGGACCACACACCCTACTCCACTACATCCCATGTGTACACTCTAGCTCACCCACTACAGCCCGCGTGTACCTACAAAATCACGAAAAATGGAAATTTGTTGACGGAACACACAGTTTTGGGTAAGTTAACTAAACCTTTTGACCATGCATGGCCAGTCATTTGACTAAATACCTAGCTCCTTCTAGCCTATAAAACAAGGGGTAGGGGTCCCATTTGAAAGGAAGGAAAATCATAGTAAAGAAACTCTACCCGAATTCGTATTCCTCTTTTCCCAAGATTATGCAACCATTTTGTGATTTCAACGAAGAAGAGAAGCAAGTGTGTTAGCAATTGGTGCACAGTAAAAGAGGAGCCCGGGACCAGATTCATGGAGCAGTGGCCATCTTCATCATTGTAATTTTCTTTAGTGAAGTTAATAATAAAGAAGTACTTTTTCCATCCCACCATATGAGTTTTTCATTGTTTATTGCATACATGTTGATTAAATCTCTAACCCATTAATTTGTAGATCAAATGCATATGGAGTTCTTTGTTTGTCTTTTATGAATGTAGGTCAGCCTTGGGATGAGAGTTGCAGTCAAAGAGAGACCAAGCGTAAAGAGGGATCAATACCAAATGCCGAAAATAAGGTATGTTCACTTGATCTTCTTAACTATGTATTTTTTTAAGAATAATGGGGATTAGGTCTGGGATGATGGTAAAAAGTAGGAATCTTTAGGTTTTTTCTGCATGCATAATAAAACCCTAAGTGTTAGTCCGTAGGGGGATTTCCCACTCACAACAGAATTGGCGACCATACTGGGGATCTCTCGGGTTTTATGGGGATACTTTTTGGTAGTTTTAAATTGGTTTCATCACCTTTTTTTTGAGTTTCTACAAGAGTCTGAGCTAGTAGGGATTTTGGTCTTCCATACCAGTATTCCCTGCTTTCTTTGCTTGGCATCATTTTCTTTTCGGGAAGTCACAGAGGTAAACGTGGCCTATATAAGGCTTGCATTCATGTACACGCGCCCAACCTTCACACAACCTGCATGGGCATGCTAGTTGATGAAGTGACAGTAGCGTGGCTAAGTTCAGAATTTTTTTATTAAAGAGGCAGTCATCCTCTTCCCTGTCAAAAATGATCCTTCTCAGGGGTTTTCTGAAAATCATTTTTGTCTCTGTTTTTGCAGTTTGTAGCTTAGGTACCACCTCAGATTGGTTTTGTTCTATGAAATTTTCCTTGAACTGTTTTTATTTTCTAACAAAGTAAGTTTTTAAGTCTTCAAGAGATTTCGGTTCTCAATACCAATAGTCTCTACCAGTGCTTGATTGCTTGTCTTTTCATTTTTGAAGAGTTCCAGAGGTACACACGGCCTGCATAAGGTATGCATGCATGTACACGCACTCTGACCTTACACAACTCCCATGCACACACTGGCTGTTGAACTATTAGCAACGTGCCTGTTGAGAAAAATTTTGTTTAAGGAGAGGCAATCATCCTTTTCCTTGTCAAGAGTAATACCTCTCAGGGTTCTTGGTCTCTGTCATAGCAGTCGACAATTTAAGCCTAGTTTGGACTCTAGCATAGCTTTCTTTTTCATTAAAATATTTCTTCTGTTTCTTAGCCTTTTAAACTTATTTTTAGCTTGAAATTTTGAGAAAAATGAGTTGCATTTTAAAAAACAATTCCCCCTCATGGCTAGGGGGGCCATGAATCGTGAACTCATCAGTTTCTTTTAGAATATTTTTTTACTTCTTCTTTGATTGGAAGAAAAAAAAAATATCTTGTTAGTTCTCTTTCTTTCTTGGCATTTTCCTTGCATTGTTATTTGAAAAAGAAAAAGAAATTAGCATAGTGTTGTGTTTTCTTCTCATCTTAAAAGCATTTCAAAAGAAAAATAAGAAATATAATCCTTCTTTGCTAGTGTTCTTATCATTTCTTTTTTCTGCAAGAGTCTTAACAACATCAGTTGCACTACCGTATCCTTTTGAGTAAATCAAGCCAGTAAAAAGAACGCTAATTAAAATTTACTAGACTTTATGTTTGTAGGGTCCACCAACTAGATTAGGCTAGAGCCTTGATTTAGGTTGGAGAGGAAACTCTTCAAGGCTATAAAACAAATATACGAGTCTGTGATAAGGAGTGTATAAGTCCAGTAACGTGGAAATTATCCGGGACCCCCCTCTAACACAGGGGCTAAACACGAGGTCGCGTCCGGAAAGGTAGCAGAGATAACCCCTCCAAAGTCGGACCAAGCATAGTGGGGAACGCATATAGAGGACTTGTCTTGGGATTCCATTGATCGAATTTGCCATGGATCTTTGTGGGTCTTGAACTCATTCGAGGTCCTCGGTCGTCTTCCAAAACACTTTCTTTGGATACCCTTGATATGTTTCGGGCTTGATACCCTTCTCATTGTGGTCCACTCGACTGTTGATTGTACCCGCCTGGTGATTGTTCACGAGTTGGCAACCTAGTTGCCTTTATTTTAGGGACTTACACAGGTGACCGTGGGGGTATACCACAGTACCTAGGGTAGACATCGAGCCACGCTTTGTAGAGTATACCTAGAGGGTTCTTCCGTATTCGAGTTTCACTTGCACCGGTAAGTTGCTATAGTGTTGGTTGGCGTAACTGTTCTTACAACTAGTTAGTCATTTGCTTGATTTTCCTTTAGAAACTTTTAGTGTGTGCTCTATGCTCCCTAGTTTTCCATAGTGAGTTAGTCAGTTTTGTCTTTGGGTCTCTGACCTAGGGTGGTAGACCGCCCACTCTGCCAGTTGAGAGGACTTTTCAGTCGTCCTCTTAGAAACGTGGAGCTGCCTCTTTATAGGCATTGTTTTGATAACATTAGTTCTTCAGAGTCAGTGTGTGAGACTTTTTTATATTTGAACGAACCTGCAAGGGGAGAACCTCTGCATAAGATATTCATCGCTAAAGTTCCTGATGATACCAACCAAGGAACCCCTTCGCAAGGGGATTCTTGTGCTTTTCCTTTCTTCGGAAACGTTGGTGTCCCTTTGATGGCCGCTTTTAACATTCCTGGGTTGAATGTGGGACTACCGGTTTGGTTGGGTACCATTCCAAATGTCATGAATTCTCTTGACACTTCTTAGTTAAGCACCTTAATTCATGGGCACCATGTTGATGTTTCTTTGTCAGCAAAGTCTTCTCCTCCTCCTTCTCCTGCATCTGGTGAAAGTACAGTTACTAGTAACCAGAAGTCTAAACGAAATAGAAAGAGTAAGAATAGGAAGAGTAAATCACCAACCTCTACGAGTCATGTTGGAGATAGGTCGACAACCTCTACAAGTCATGTTGAAGACCATCACCCACCCTCTTCAAGTCATGCTGGTGGGAAAAGTCCAGTCACTCATAGTGATACTGGAAATAGGTTTGTAGCCTCTACAAGTCATGTTATCAACCCATCACCAACCTTTGCAAGTCATGTTGGAGATGTGCAAACATCCACTGCTAGTCATGTTGGGGGCATTGATTCTATTGAGAAACCTAGGTGGATAGGACATAAGCCTAATTTCCCTTGTAAGCTTTGCAAGCGAGATCACCTTACTCATTTGTTCCCTGGAATTCAAGAGGTACAAATATTGTGGTCCCTGTCTACAAGCTCTTCTGATTCTGAGTCTTCTGAGGTTTTCTCATAGTCTATTCAACCATTGGTTGAGAAAGTGGTCACGTTGGTGCAATCATCGGATGATCCCAGTCCTCTTTTAGGGGGTGAGGTGCCTTTAGACCTTGTAGTCTCTCAACCTATTCATCCATTGGTTGAGAAAGTGGTCATGCCGATGCAATCATCGACTGATTCCACTCCTCTTTTGGGGGCTAAGGTGCCTTTAGACCTTATAGTCTCTTGGCCTATTCAACCATTGGTTGAGAAAGTGGTCATGCTGATGCGGTCATCAGTTGATTCCACTCCTCTTTTGAGGGGTGAGGTGCCTTTAGGCCTTGTAGTCTCTCAGCCTGTGCAATCATTGGTTGAGAAAGTGATCATGCCTATGCAGTCATCGGCTGATCCCACTCCTCTTTTGAGGGGTGAGGTTCCTTTAGACCATGTAGTCTTGCAGCCTATGCAGTCATTGGTTGAGAAAGTGGTCACACTGTTGCAATCTTCGGTTGATAGAACTCTTCTCTTGAAGAGTGTCGAGTCTACAAAAGTGGTCATGCAGATGCCATTATCGACTGATCCCACTCCTCTCTTAGGGAGTGAAGTGTTTACCGAATATGTTTTCAGCATTTCCAGTTCTATACTTTCAGAACAAGGGGGCATTATGCTCGCTCTAAGAACATCCCCTCCAAGCCCTAGGATGGTTTCCTTTGATTGGAATGATCTTTTTGAGCCTCGTCTTCCTTCTTCTACACCTTTTCAAATAAGGGTTGAAGTTAATTCGACAAACATTTATCATTGTATTGTGGATGAAGGAGCCTATGTAAGTATTTTATCCTCCTCGGTTTGGAAAGTCTTGGGATCTCCCAAGCTTTTGTCTTCTTTGCATGAACTGTTGGCTTTTGAAAAATGTCCTAGTGAATATTTGGGGGTTCTTCCTTAGTTACCTATATCGTTAGGTGGGAAGACTATCCTTGTTGATGTTATAGTGGTGCAAGGCCCATTATATTTCAATATGCTTCTCAGGCGTGATTATGTATATGCTATGAACGTTGCGGTA
The DNA here is from genome assembly GCA_009831015.1 of Picea engelmannii. Lineage (NCBI taxonomy): Eukaryota > Viridiplantae > Streptophyta > Pinopsida > Pinales > Pinaceae > Picea > Picea engelmannii. The sequence goes on along the minus strand of ML836289.1, from coordinate 26,933 downwards.
TCTATGCTCTTTCGGGTGATGCATTTCCTTCATAATGGAAGCATTGTCACTATTGACTAGCTAGCATCTGATAATCACCATCCTAATTCAATGTTAGTTTAGGCTTCCCCTTTATATGTTCCTAGTGTTTGTGTAGACTCCACCCCGCCGAGTGTTAATTATGTGGCATCTTATCCTCAATGTTCAATTACTTCTGAGAAGGAACCTGTGAAATCATGTTTTCTTTCCTGAGACTTGCTCTCATCAATTGATCCTTTGGTTTACCCAATGGGGGCATGGGATCCCTTACTTCCCCCTCTTGGTCCAAGTAATCTTGAGTATCCTTCTGAGTCTGATATCGTTGTTTGTAGATCCTCAAGCCCTCGTTCTTGTGATTTTTCGCTGATTGAATCTGCCAGTCCTAGCCAGAACCTCCATCGTCATATGGAGTATGGTTAGTTTACTTCATCCTTTGGGACTGCCGACCCTCGTTTGCATGATTTCTCGTATTTTGAATTTCCTTCAAATGAGGCTATCCTTGAAGCCATGACTATGATTTCTATACCGCATGAGGACTTACACTGTGGTTTGTGTTCTCTTCCCTTTCGGAGAATTCCCAAGTTTAGTATCAAAGAGACTCTTGGTCTGAGCCTAGCAACGGGCTCTACCTGAACCAGTTTCATACATGAGTCGTAGCCCCCATGGATCTTCTTTTAATCCTTTTTCAGACCCTTTAAAACATGAAAAGATTGTTGAGCGATCTTTTTGTCTTTCATGCTCGTTAAACTGAAATTTGAAGGCACGTCTGTCAGGTGGTAGTTTACCCCTTTTTCGGTCCAGATGGTAAACTATACAAACAAAGGTATACTCTAGGAACTTCAGTTCTCTAGAAGAGTACTCTCAGGTATAATTTTAACCCTTTTTCAGGCCTGAGGGACTAAATTTACAAAAAAGGAACCCCAACGGAGTCCAACGGAGTCCATAGTTAAGCTCTTTTCAGACTCCCTAAAATTGGAAAGATCGTTGAGTGCCCTTATTCTTTCACACTCGTTAAAATGGTCCAGAAGAACATTCCTAACAGAGACCATATTTAATATTTTTTCAGACTCCTTAAAAATGAAAAAATTGTCGAGTGACCTTGTCTTTATCACACTCGTTAAAATGGCACAGAAGAGCATTCTTGACAGAGTCCATAGTTAATCTTTTTTCAGACTCCTTAAAAATGAAAAAATTGTCGAGTGACCTTGTCTTTATCACACTCGTTAAAATGGTTTTGAATAGACGTCTGGTCGGTGCTAGTTTGCCCCTTTTTTGAGTTGACTAAACTATCTTCGAAAAAGGTACCCCAGCGGAGTCTCCTTTTACATTTTTTCAGACTCTCTAAATATGAAAAACCGCCAAGCTTACCTTCTCTGGGCTCATTAAAATTACATCGAAGGACGTTACCATTGTGTGTTTTGTTAACCGCATTTTCATACCTATGTCTTTGGCCTAATGATGACTCCATGTTTCTCTCAACTAAACCATCTGAAGCATGCCTTATACACAAGCCCTATAGCACTTTGCATCTGTGTCTTGACACCTTTGGCCCCTGGAGGAGTTTTCCCGAGTATCATTTTCCTGCATATGTCCCTTTGCCCTGAGCATCCATGTGTTTCGTGTGCTTGGAACTAGTATGTTTGCGACACTAAACCCTCCTTTATAACGTAGTGTTCTTTTATACCTTTTCCAAAATTATTGAAAAAGACAAAAAAATCAAATATACCCCAAAAAGAGGAAGGGAAAAGTATTTTCTTTTTATTGGCAGCACAATCAGTCACCCTTGGACAAAGCACATCCTTCAGTTTGTTCTTCAAGATCTGGGATTTAGTATGACTTTAGGAAGTTTTTCTCGCGACATAGAGCTTTGTCCTCCTTCGTTTGGTTATTCTTCCAAACATATGGAGAGTTTGTGTTGCCTCCTACATCATGAACTTATGTCAATTCCATGCTTCCTGAGTATCATCATTTGTCGTGCTATTGTCCAAGGGAAGTTTTTCCCAAGCCTGAGTTGACCAATCTACAGTTTTTCTCTTGCCCTCATGCCTGACCATCCTAAAAGTCCAATCAAGTCTTTGTTCGAAATCAATGAAGCCTCCAATCTGATCATCAAGATCCTCTAGTCCATGACCGACGAGTCGTCGAAGACCTCTGGGTAGTGAATTCATACACTAATATTACACTCCTACCCAAGTTTTAAATATTTTGAAGTTGATGCTCGAGCTCTGACAACATCATCTCCAGCCATCAGACCTTATTAGCTTCTAGAAGATAGATACTATACATGTATATCTTTTTTATTTTGAGATGTAGATCCACTGTGTATTTCTCGTGGCTACACTTTATATAGTTTTATGACATGGATCTACAGTGTATTTGATTGGTAGCCATGATTTTATTTCATTCCGAGCATGGGTATGTCTGCCTCAATGAGACAATTTTTATTTTGCAGATGGAACCTCCCGAATTTTGGTCCTTGGGCTCACCGGTTTGGTGCATTGATAAAGATTGATAATGTATTTTGGCCATTAGATTCTCTTCTGACCTCACACATTAGGGGGAATCTGTTATAACCCTAATTTTCACCAGACATACTTACCTGACATTAGTCCATCTCATATGCCTTCTTTGCCAAGACAGTACTGAACAACCCTTCTTAAAAAAAACCTTTTTAAAGGCCCACGTGCCCTGCTCCACTACAACCCGCATGTATACTCTAGATGACCCACTACAACCCGTGTGTACCTACAAAAGCACGAAAAATGGAAATTTGTTCATGGAACACATAGTTTTTGGTAAGTTAACTAATCCTTTCGACCATGCATGGCCATTCATTCGACTAAATACCTAGCTCCTTCTAGCCTATAAAAGAAGGCGTAGGGGTCCCATTTGAAAGGAAGGAAAATCATAGTAAAGAAACTCTACCCGAATTCGTATTCCCCTTTGCCCAAGATTCTACAACCATTTTGTGATTTCAACAAAGAAGAGAAGAAAGTGTGTTAGTAGTTGGTGCACAGTAAAAGAGGAGCCCAGGACCAGATTCATGGAGCAGTGGTCGTCTTCATCATTATAAGTTGCTTTAGTGAAGTTAATAATAAAAAATTACTTTTCTCGTCCCACCATATGAGGTTTTCATTGTTTATTGCGTACATGTTGATTAAATTTCTAACCCATTAATCCATAGATTAAATGGATGTGGAGTTCTTTGTTTGTCTTTTGTGAATGCAGGTTAGCCTTGGGAGGAGAGTTGCATTCAAAGAGTGACCAATCTTGAAGAGGGATCAATACCAAACACCAGAAATAAGGTATGTTCACTTGATCTTCTTAACTATGTATTTGCTTAAGAATAATGGGGATTAGGCCTGGGATGATGGTAAAAAGTAGGAATCTTTAGATATTTTCTGCATGCATAATAAAACCCTAAGTGCTAGTCCATAGGGGGATTTCGCACTCACAACATATAGTCCCCTACCCAAAGGAATTGTTCCTTTATAAAACCTATTTGACATAAATGATATGTATAAAAGGAAACCTTCCAATAAAATCAATGACGAGATTATTGAATGCAACATTGGAACCAAAAAGTCCCCGAAGTTAATCCAATTTGGTAAAGGAACAATGGATGATGAGAGGAAAATACTACCTACACTTATAAGAGAGTTAAATGATGTCTTCTCTTGGTCTTATGAAGATCTAAGTGCCTACCTGGAAGACATTATACAACACGACATTCCCCTCATTGATGGCACGAAGCCTTTGAGACAAAATCTCAGACAAAAGAACCCAAAGGTTACCCCACAAGTATAGAAAGAGTTACAAAATATGGTTGAGGCAGGAATAATTGAACCAATTATATATTCATCATGGATTTCTAATCCAGTTATTGTAAGGAATAAGATTGGAGAAATCAGGATATGTGTAGACTTCATAAACTTAAACCAAGCTTCACTCAAGGAAAATTATCCCTTACCAAGACTGGAATATCTTTTGCAAAGGGTAACTGGTGTAGAGATGATGTCCATGCTTGATGGTTTCTTAGGGTATAATCAAGTTTTTGTAAAGGAGGATGATCAACTCAAAACTGCTTTTACCACCCTTCAGGGAACCTATAAGTATTTACGAATGCCTTTCAAACTCACCAACATAGGGGATACTTTTCAGCGAGCCATGGACTATGACTTCATAGATATAATTGGAAACTCACAGAGATATATCAGGATGATCTGAATTCCATTTCTAAAATGAGGGAAAAACATATTCAGCACTTAAGAACTATCTTCCAAACATGTAGGGAATATGGCATTTCTCTCAACCCTAAGAAATCAATTTTTGGTGTTGACAAGGGTAAGTTACTAGGACACATCATTTATAAAGATGAAATCATGATATATCATATAAAGGTTGAATCTATAAATAAAATACCTCTCCCTAAAGACAAGAAATCCTTGCAATCCTTCTTCGTCCAGATTACATTTATCAGGATATTCATCTGAAACTTTGTCGAAATTGTTAAACCCCTTAACAAGTTACTAAAAAAGGATGCTCATTTTGAGTGGGAAAGTGAAGGTAGGTTGTATTTCAAGCGTATTAAGGAGTAAATAAATGTCACACCTATCTTATTTATCCTAAAATTTTCCAGGGACTTCATTATTTTATCCTTTTCTTCTAAAGACACCATTGCAGGTGTGTTGTTACAAAAGAATGATCAAGGGGATGAACAACCAATATCCTTCATGAGAAAGAATATTAGGGACTCAGAAATAGATTACACCATTACAGAAAAACAATATTACGCTTTAGTCAAGTCTATCAAACACTTTTGAACCTATGTGGGATACAACAAGATCAAGCCCTTTTTCCCCTACCCCGCCTTAAAGGATGTTTTATCACAACAAGATTTCCTTAGATCAAGGGAAAAGTGGGTGTCACAAATACAGGAACATGATTTGGAAATCAAGCCAACTAAGATAATTAAAGGAAAGGGGCTAGAAAAAATGATGACAGAAATAAATCAAGAGGTCATTGAGGTAGGATAGAAGGAGAAAGTCAACATCGTCGTAAGTGAAATTGAAAACAATGAATGGTATTCAGACATCATTAATTACTTAAAAAACCTCACATGCCTTGATCATTTGGTGGAAGATAAAAGAAGATCCCTAAGACTCAAATCCATGAAGTATTTCCTAACAGGAGATGGTCTTGGGTGGAGAAACCCAGATGGGGTAATATTTACATGTGTTGATAAAGACGAAGTTGATAAGTTAGTCACAGAACTTCATGCGGGACATTGTGGAGGCCATTTTGCAGCATGCACCATGACCCATAATAAAGAGCAAGTTACTATTGGCCTACTATATTCTCCAACACACATCGATATGTTATATCTTGTCAACCATGTCAATTGTTTACCAGCAAGAAACGCCTCTCTTCCCTTCCCATTAAACCAATAATTGTAGAAGCACCCTTTCAATAATGGGGACTAGATTTGATCGGTGAATTCAAATAAAATTATAGTAATGGATACCAATGGATTTTGACCGCCACCCATTAATTCACTAGGTGGGTGGAAGCTATCCCAACCAAAAAAGCAACGAAATAAGTCGTGATGAAATTCCTTGAGGAAAGGATTATTACTAGATTTGGTGTCCCTTCTAAGATAACCACCGACAATGCCAAAGCCTTTAGCTCAGTGTCACTCAATGAGTTTTGTTTCAAGTATGGGATCTTTTTATCACACCCTTTGAATTATTATCCTCAAGGGAATGGATTGGCAGAATCTAGCAAAACAACATCATGAACATTGTCAAAAAGACTTTTTGGGAGAAAAAGAAGAGTTGGGATAGCAAGATCAAGTATGCCTTGTGGGTCGACTGCACAACCACCAATAATTCCACTAGAAGGACTCCTTTTGAGTTGGTGTATGGATTTGAGGCTCACTTGCCTATAAATATCCAATTTCCAGTGCTACAAATAGCCCAACAATTCAATACAAATAAGGAAGCATTGTAGGGGCGAATAAATTAGCTTGTATAATTGAATGAGACTCGAAGAATGGCATTCGATCAAATGGAAAGGAATCAAGAAAAAGTAAAAGGAACTTTTGATTGAAAGGAAAGACAAAGAGACTTCAAGTAAGGGTATTAAGTTCTACTGTGGGACAAAAGAAGAGAAAAACCAGGAATGCATCAAGAGTTCGACAGTCTGTGGCTAGGACCCTACAAAATGGAGGAAGTGTTAGAACTATACTCTTTCTACTTATCCACGAAATAAGGGAGGAGGATGCCACTACCAGTAAATGGATATCTCCTCAAACATTATTTCCAGGGTGGCACACAAATTATTCAAGGCCCATGCCCCAGGTAAGTAGGTAAGTCATCTTGATTCCCTACATTTGCATCTTGATTTCTCATACTAGTTTAGATGCATTTCATTTTCATTTTACTCTGCTTGCATATTGATTATGCTTCGTTTAGAATTTATTAGAAAAATGTCAAAATTTTATTTTTCTAGTTTAGTGGGTTTTGATTGTCATCATATTAGAACAAGGATGAGTAGGCCATCCTTCACTTGACATTTTGATGTTTCCTTGTAGGAACAGGTCTACCATGAGATGATGTGGTTCTCATGCACTCTACAGTGAGCGCATTTCCTCGAGTAGGAGACAGATGTTATCCCCATTTTTGAATAACTAAGGAGATGATGTATCAAGGCCCTCATGTTGCATATATGGAGTGTCGCAATACTACATGACCAATAGTATCCTTTGCGCAAATGGAAGGTAGTGGGACTTGCTCCATGAGGTACAAGTCAGTATTATGGTGAGCATCATTTCAATATTCAAGTCATTTTATTATGGTGTATCTTAGATTTATCTAGATTCCATGATATATGATTGAACATTATTCCTTTTTCCCTGATTCACCTTGGTGGTTGGCATTGTGCCCTAGTAAGTGGTCTTGTTTGGGAATGGGTTTTCTACTAGGAACTCCCTTAATGAGCCATCGTACCATTCTCGACCATACTTACCACTTTCCATCATTATTCGCCTCCATTTCCTTATCTCTTTGTATTTTAGGGTGTATTGACCCAAGAAGGGGTTGTCCCTCATTCTATGGGATGAAGGGGTTGAAGGCCCAGAGGGGTTGATGTTGAGTAAAATATAAAATCCTTGTTTAAACCTTCCATATGTTTTTCCCATGGATCATCCAAGAAAGAAATAAAACACATATCTTTGAGTAAAGGGTACCCACAATATAATAAATAATGTTTAAAAGGTTAGTTGAAGGATAGGAGGTATCATCACGAGCCGACCTATCACATCCATGAATATCTAGTGGTATGACATTGTCATCATCTTGTTGCATGGCTGAGAGAAAGGGGGTTTCATCACGAGACAACCTTCTCATTTCCACTAGGTGTTTGTGGATGACATTTCCATCATATGGTCACCATTCCAGGGAAGTGACCTTCAATCTCTCCTTATTCTATTATGAAATAAAATATGAATAAAGAGAGATAAAAGGAAATTGAAGGGCTTGGAAAAAATTCATTGTGGACGAAGGTACCACACACCCTCTACAAAGGCACCCATGAATGAGACATTAGGACCCCTTGTATGTCATGTGCCCTATGCCCATTGAGTCTTTACCCCAACCAATTCATCCACTTTACATGGCCTAGAGAGGGATCTCTTGGAAGCTCTCATTGAACTAGGGAAAGATCTACCCAATAGGACACCTCGTGAACCCTCCCATATTCAAGCTTGATAAGTCGCATAGTGTCTTTGAGTAGTTAAATTGTTTGATATAGTGATCTTTGATGAATGTCCTTATATTGCTTTTTTATTGATTGGATTCACGTATCATGATTTTATGACTTGAGATCCTTGGAGGGCATGCTCATTTTCCTTTGCGGGACCTAATTGGTGGTAATTTTTGGGAGAATAAGCCTAGTTTGGGCTTCCATGGGGCTACAAGCCCACAGGTTGGATGCCAAGGGCCCAAATGCCGAATTGGAATGATTATAGTTGGAAGGCCTTAATGATGACTTGGACAACATATCCTATCCCACATGCCAAACATTTTTCCTAGGAGAGGTAAAACGTCATTTCTAGATACATGATGTCACCTTGGGGGGTTAGGGCTTGGTGGTGAGGTGTCACTCATTGACACTTGGATGTTTTGAGGAGAAGAAGGTCTTCATGATGATGATATCATATATATACTTTGAATGTGACCTTTGGGGGCCTACCCATTCTTCTCCAACACCAACGACTTCCTCAAAGTGGAAAAATGTCACTTAAAGGGAAGACGTCCTTCTAAAATTAGGGTTTTCTTATGTGCAAAAGTGAATTTTAAATGAATTACTTTGTAAAAGGGGGAAATATTAGGGTTTTTGACCCCTAATATTGTGGTTTACTCCTTAATTTATGGATAACTCACCTTGGTGACATTTCTATAAATAAGAGATCATAAGATCTCATTTTGAAAACATAACTCTCCCTTATTGTGAGAGGACTTGGTATGAAATTTTCTCTATACTTGTCTCTTTCATCTCTTGTGAACTTTTTTATGGATATATTTATGAATGGTTGAAGGAATAGTTCTAGCACTATCTTTGGATGATGTTTTCTAGATCTCATGGTGGATTATCTTGGCATTTCTCTTGATCTTGGTATGGTCTTTTACTATTATTCTATAATTTTTTCAAGTCAAGTATTGTAATGCTAGGAGGTAGGTGGGAAGTATAAAGGAATACACCCCCACCATAGCCTTCATCATTTTATGCTTCATATCATTGATTTCACTAGGGTTTTCTAAAATAAGTATAAGGGCATACATCCTCTTAGCTTAAACCCTAGCTAGAGAAACTTTCCTTGGGAATTAAAAGAGATTACACCCCCAAGGAGGTAGTTTCTCTATATCTTGTTCATTTTTATCCATTAACCCAATAGTAAAGGAACTAGTCATACTTTGTTTTCATTGTAGATATACAATCATTTCCTTGGGAAACATAATTTTTGATCTTTTGAAATTTTTCTTGCTTGAAGTTGATTTTCCTCATTGAGACGAGTCTTCCCTCACTAGGGCATATTTTGGGCTAGTTCTTGGAACTTTTGTGTGGTTGATTTTTCTTATTCATGCCATTGAATGCTACATCCATAAGGCTTCAATTTTATGTAGGAAATACATGTTTACAACAATTATCTTCTCTTGTTTTTCAAGTGCCATTTTTCATCCTATATTTATTGCTAAGCTTGATCTAAAAATTAAGAAGACTTGTATTCTTGAAAATATTTGCAAGTAAAATTTATGTGTTAAAAGAAAATGGATCAACTTTGCAACACATCATTAATAGGATTTACTCATTCAAGATGCATATAAACAGCAGCATAATCAATGAACATAAAACACATAACACAGCAAATGATAAAGGAGTTCACCCCTCTCTTGGGCTACATCTCCTGGTCCATCTTCCAATGGATCATTTGCATTATTTGCTCAAAGTGCTAAAACATCTACTTTACAATGCTCAAACTATGAAATAGACTGCTCCAATGGCTTCAGAACGTCCAAAAACCCCTAGCTGGGCTTTTTTGGCACCTCGTTTGGCCAAAAAATGAAGAAGTTAGGCTTCCTGGAAGTCTCCCCTTCAAGCTTGTTTTCTCTGCATCTACAAATTGCACCTTTGTACATTCAACCTAGCACACACGCTTATTTAAGCGTAAAAACCCAACACCGAACGTAACCGCACAAACGGTGCGAACTATAGGACGATTATGGGCACGCCAGCACCTAACCGCCAAACTTGTGGGCACATGGGTCCATGTGACCTCATGCAAATACAAAAGGGCTAACATTTAAACTCAAGTCCCCCGCGCGCTCTGTGACAGGTCACATGTCATGGGTTATGTGACCGGAGGCTTAAACATTGGCAATACATAAACCACGCACGTTTTGAACTATGGTCATATGTGAAACCGGGGTTGGACTCTGTTTGTAATACAAACTCCCACACAAACGACAATCCATTTGTCATATGTGTAAAGAAATAGAACCGCGGGTCGGGGCTAAGCCCCGGCCCGACCCCCCCACCATATGTAACATTACATCAATTCAAATATAAATTAATACATATAGTTAACAAGGAACAAAGCGTGGTTCATTGGTAGGGCTGACTTTGCAAAGGCTTGACTGGTGGGTAGGTCCGGGGTTTAAATTCCACGAACTCCATATAGTTTTGAACCAATAACCAATACAATGGTGCCACGTGGTAGCCCATGACTAAGCCATGTGGAACCATACCATTCATCCATTAAATTCCACATGTCAGAATGTCATTCGTCCTCGGCTACCAATCTAGAAGTGCCACATCACCATCTACCACATCAGCGTACGAACGTATAGCCTCTGCCAAGTCAACCTGTATGGACTGCATAGTCAACGTTCTTTTTTTACCTATTTGATGATTCGAACATATCGTGATATCTCTCGCTCCCCATGTCTGTTTGAACCCAAATGAGTTGCATTGGGTTCGAAATGATGAGGCCTATGATCTCATTTGATTTGAAGTGATTCCGAGAACTTTGAATTTTTGAGCAAAATTTGATCCCCTGATCACACCTCCCCATTGGGAAGCTTTTGGAACTCCAAAAGACTATATTTAGTCTATGTGAAGATGAGGGTATAGTTCCCTCAACCTTCCAACCTCAATCCACTTGGCTTTGCTTGGATTTATACCTTTAAGACCAACTCAAAGATACTCCACGTTTCCTCGTTTTGAAGTTCGCATTCTCCTGTCAAGGATGGTGTCCTCATGCAGTTCTGTAAGATACTCTGGGGAAAAATCATCTATAGAAGGAATATGAACATGCTTTCCATGATCATCAATCAACGGAGGCTCATACAATTTCAAATTCTCAACATTAACAACTGCATACATTTGCATATAAGGAGGCAAATCTAGACGAAAGGCATTGTTACCAATCTTGTCGATAATCTTGAAAGGACCATATCGAATCGGTTTCAATTTTTTGCCTTCTCCTTTAAGCCTCTCCTTACTGATGTAAATACAAACTTCATCTCCAACTTGGAAACTGTGATCAACACGATGCTTTTCATGTCTCATCTTGTACTTGGCTTGACTCTTTTCCAACTTCTCTTGCACCACTTGATGTATCGACTGAATTTGTTCAATGAAATTTTCTGCCCTATCAATGTCATATTGACCATCGATAGAAATATCCTTCCCAAAGATAAAATCTAAAGGAGATTTGGGCAAATAGCCAAAACATGCTTCAAATGGAGACGTTTGAGTCGAAGAGTGCTTAGCACGATTGTAAGCATGTTGAATGTAGTGTAAATGTTCATCCCAAAGTTTAGGATGCTTGCTGTAATAAGCACGAAGAAGATGCACCACTATTCAATTTACCACCTCTGTCTAACCATCTGTTTGCAGATGAAAAGTTGTGCTCTTTTTAAGTTTGGTGTCCATGAGTGCCCATAAACTCGACCAAAAACTTCCAACAAATCGAGAATCCCGATCAGAAATAATGGATTTAGGCAATCCAAAATGCACCCAAACATTTTGAAAGAACATTTGTGTCATTTGTTCAG
>ML836289.1:0-11796 GCA_009831015.1 Picea engelmannii | reverse complement strand
GGAGAAGCACCATTCCCTCCATTTCCATTTGGAGTTTTATCACCACTGTCTCCCTTATGCTTTGAAGGGTTGGATCCTTCACCTTGCAACAATGTATTCCTTTCCATTAAGATCTTCATCATCTCTCTCATTTCCATGACAGCCTTTCTGAGATCTTCATCTTCTGCAGGAACATGTTCATGACTTTCTTCATGATCCATACTTGGTGAATGCCTCCTTGAAACTTGTGGTGATTGTATATGCTTCCTCCTTGAAGGATGAGAATTGGGCTCCACAAGTTGACCTTCTCCTCTTCTGAGTTTCAACCTTGTGAGCATCAGAAAAAAAAACACTTACAAATAATCAAGTCTTCAAAAACCTATTCTCTGATACCAACTTGATCTAAAAATGAAGAAGACTTGTATTCTTGAAAATATTTGCAAGTAAAATTTATGTGTTAAAAGCAAATGGATCAACTTTGCAACACATCATTAATAGGATTTACTCATTCAATATGCATATAAACAACATCATAATCAATGAACAGAAAACACATAACACAACAAATGATAAAGGAGTTCACCCCTCTCTTGGGCTACATCTCCTGGTCCAGCTTCCAATGGATCATTTGTATTATTTTCTCAAAGTGCTCAAAAATTTGCTTTACAATGCTCAAACTACGAAATAGACTGCTCCAATGGCTTCAGAACGTCCAAAAACTCCTAGCTGGGCTTTTTTGGCACCTCATTTGGCCAAAAAACGAAGAAGTTAGGCTTCCTGGAAGTCTCCCCTTCAAGCTTGTTGTCTCTGCATCTACAAATTGCACCTTTGTACATTCAACCTAGCACACATGCTTATTTAATCATAAAAACCTGACACCGAACGCAACCGCACAAACAATGCAAACTGTAGGACAGTTATGGGCACACCAGCCCCTAACCGCCAAACTCGTGGGCACATGGGTTCATGTGACCTCACGCAAATACAAAAGGGCTAACATTTAAACTCAACTCCCCCACGCGCTCTGTGACAAGGTCACATGTCACGGGTTATGTGACCGGAGGCTTAAACATTGGCAATACGTAAACCACACGTGTTTTGAACTATGGTCATATGTGAAACCGAGGCTGGACTTCGTTTGTAATACAAACTCCCGCGCAAAAAATAGTCCATTGTTCATATGTGTAAATAAATAGAACCGCAGGTCGGGGCTAAGCCCCGGCCCGACCCCCCCGCCATATGTAACATTACATCAATTCAAATATAATTTAATACATATAGTTAACAAGGAACAAAGTGTGGTTCATTGGTAGGGAGGACTTTGCAAAGGCTTGACCAGTGGGGAGGTCCGGGGTTTGAATCCCACGGACTCCATATAGTTTTGAACCAATAACCAATACAATGGTGCCACATGGCAGCCCATGACTGGGCCACGTGGCACCGTACCATTCATCCATTAAATGCCACATGTCAGAATGTCATTCTTCCTCGGCTACCAATCCTGAAGTGTCGTGTCACCATCTGCCATGTTAGTGTACAGACATATGGCCTCTGCCACATCATCGTACAGCCTCTGCCACGTCAGCCTGTATGGACTGCACAGTCAACATCCTTTTTTACCTATTTGATGATTCGAACAGATCGTGATATCTCTCACTCTGGACGTTTGTTTGAACCCAAATGAGTTGCGTTGGGTTCGCAACGAAGAGGCCTACGCTCTCGTTCAATTTGAAGTGATTCTGACCACTTTGAATTTTTGAGCAAAATTCGATCCCCTGATCAAAGCTTGATGTTGATTTACTTAACTAGTTTAGATATTTGTATGTTGATTTAGATGTTTTATTTACTGATATAAACTATCATTTACTATTGAAAATTAGGGATAGCAAGCTTAACTTGTTGATCCAACTAACATATATCATTGCAAAGTGTCTTTTCTTTAGTCTCGGGCAAGTAAAATCATCTGAAGAAGTACTATACATGTGGGGCAACAATTATTTGACTTATAATTTATAAGGCATATTTTCCCACCTTTCATCCCACTTAGACTTGAACTCTAGGAGAATCACTTCCCCTTAACTCCATCTCCATCTACATTACCCTAGGGTCACTGGGATCGCCTCCCTAGAGTGACCTAGTCACCCTTGAAGTGCGGGACCTACATCAAGGTGACATTGGGTGTAGGATTCCCATGTTGTAGCACTTGCTTTGTGATTGGGTTGGGCTTTGGCCAACCTACAACTTGCACTATAACAATACTAACAATAAATGTTGAAATTTAGTGTGATTTCCTATTTCTTCATGAACTTTGTCCCATTTCAAGACTAGATCACCAATTTGAAAATTATTTTCTTCAACTAGGTGCTTGTCAAACTATTTTTTATTATTGATTGAGGTTCATGAATTTTTTCTTTGGTTTTGTCATGTTCTTATTCCAAATTAATTAATGCATCGATTATAATTTACAACTTATAACATTTTTCCTCTTGGACATATTGGGCCAATTGTAGAGAAGGAAGAAAGATATTGGGAGGAAGAATGACTTATTTCCCATAAACGAGGAAATAAGGTGAATTTCATATTAACTTCTTAGGAGTTACTATGTCTTCCCATAATGCATTATAAATTTGTTTATGCCAATTCATTTGATGTTCATGAACAATTTTTTTAAGGATTCATATTAAATTTTTATTAGTTGATTCTGATATAGCGTTTCCCTGAGGATAATAATTTTCAAAATATTTAATCATAACCCCTTTTTCTAAAGCAATTTTAATTAATTTAAGAGATGAGAAATAAGATGCATTATAAAAAACTAGAGAGTTTGGAATGCAAGACATGGAAATTATGGAATGATTAAGGAAAGAGATAATCTAATCTTTATTAACTTTCTTGAGGGGAATGGCCTTTGTCCAATGTGTAAAATAATTTGTTGCAATCAGAATGTATTTATGAATTTGTGCAGAGTTGGGATTTATATCCCCGATTATATCTAGGACCCATTGTTCAAAGGGACCTTCAACTTGCATAGGTTCCAATGGAAACATAGGTTTCTTTTCTTTTCCAATAGTTGTTTGGCATAAATTTCATTTCCTAGCATATGCATAAGCATAATCCAGGTGGATATCGGTGGCCAACCACCTTTTCCAACTAGCTCAAAACAGTTTCCGGTAATTTTGATAATTTACTATTTTTAGCAGATTTTTAGGTCCTGAAACTTCCAGAGCTGTTTTGAGGCCCTAAACGATGTTTTTTGGGGAAATGGGAAGCAGCATAGAAGTTCCTTCAATGTTGTTCCCAAAATGAATCTCCTCGACGATACCTTTCCAATGGGTTATCATGCGCCTAAATCGGAGATCATATGCAAAAGTTACGACCCCAGGTAGTTGATGTACTAACTTACCCAAACGGGGCCCATATGACTTTTGGCGCTTCATCTCCTAGGGTTAGGTTTTTGGATGTCTAGGGTTTTGGGAATTCTTGTTTATTGTAAAAAGGCCTTCAAAGCCTCATTGTAATCATCTTCTTGTGAATGAGCACAATCGTCACATCTCTTCTCAGAGATAAGCCGCCACCATTCTAGCAAGCTTGTTTTCCGCTGCATTTTATAGTTTCAACTTATTTCCTTATTGAATAGAAAACCAGTTTTACTGTATCTCGGTTATTTTGTGTTAAACACCTGTTAATAATATTTAGTCATTTTGTTCTTCTCATAAAATCTGGATCGGTGGTATCAGAGCGGTCTGCTCCTTGTCGTCTTAATGCATGTCCCCAACGAGGTCGGAGTACAAAGAGTTGGGTCTCGAGCTTGTTTCCCTTGAGGAAAAAAGCTCTTGCATGCCCAAGTGACCTCTCATGGTAGGAGAAAAGAAAGTTGATGGGACAGGAGATCCTTTCAAAATGTTGCTTGAGGATGCAACAGAGGAACGAGATGAAGGATAGTTTCATGCAAATCCTTCGATGACTACCAACATGCAATGCATCTTCTTCAAGCGGAGGCGCCACCCCCTTCAAGGTACAAATAAACTTCAATATTTCTATATTTGAAGGTTAGATAGACGTAGATGTTGTATACAAGTGGTTGAATCTACTAGAAGGGTATTCTTTTGTCCATAACTTTTCAAATAGAGAAAAGATTACTTTTGCGCTCCTCAAAGTCGTTCCCCATGTAAAATATTGGTGGGAAACTTTCTGTGAGAAAAAGGAAACAGAGGAACCCTCATTATTTATAGTCACAACCATATGGGAATCCTTCAGGGAAGATATTAAGGAACAATACTACCCTATCATAAGTTATGACGACTTGTATACCAAATGGACCACACTGTGGTAAGAAAGAGACCAAGCAGTGCCAGATTTCAAAAATATCTTCCATACCTTGCACACCAAGCTGGGTATCAAAGATTCAAAGCGACATCTAGTGCTCAAGTATCACGATTCTTTCCATAGATACATCTAGATTGAAATGTAATTTTTAGACATCTCATCCTCGGGCACGACCTACCGATATGCTATCAAAATCAAGCAGAAGCTCAAACAAAAGACATGGAAATTTGGGCCTGGGAATCCCTCACAAAAAAAGAAAGGAAAGGGTGGCCCCAACCCACAAAACAAAGGACAGAGAAAATATGGACAGTATCAAGAAAACCAGTCCAAGCCACAACCAAAGAAGGACACCGGAAAGACAAAGAAAGACACCAAGAAGTGGTGTGACTTCCATAAGAGCCCTTGGCATAACACTGTTGACTACCGCTCAAAGCAGTCACTGGTGGCCGAAGGGAAAGCCTCTGAATCAAATGTGGGTTATGAATCTGAGTCAGAACCAAAAATGGGAAGATGAGTCATTGACATGGAACCTAATGCCATTTTTGCTACCGCCAAGCTCCAGCCTAGTGAACCAGACAAGCCAAAATAAGGAGAGAGCCTCTTCCATTCAAAGATGTGGGTAAAAGGTACCCTATTGCACTTCATCGTTGATAGCAGTAACAAGAAGAACCTCATCTCAGCAGAGGTGATCAAACTGTTGAACCTGTCAACAATGTCGCGCCCACAACCCTACACCATTGGATGGCTCTGCCAAAGAAGCGATCCCCGCATCATCCAACTATGTCGACTGTTGTACGACATCAATCCCTTCAAAGACAAGGTATTGTGTGATGTTTCTCCTCTTGAAGTTTGTGATGTTATTTTGGGCCAACCTTATTTATGGAAATGTCATGTTGTATATGATTCTATGCCTCATAGTGTTATTATTACTTTGAACAGGAAATTGTATAGGATACTCGAGGAAGTCACACTTAGTGTTATTTCCTTGATCTCTGCTAAGAAATGCAAGACGGTCATCTCTCAGACGGGGAAGTTTGTCTTCTTCATGATTTTCTCTCAGAATGAGTGAAAGATCATAGCCACATCTAGGGTCTCTTCAGCCGACCTCTCCACATAGCAGAAGCAAGTAGATAAGGCCATGGAAGAATACTTGGATATATTATCCTCACCTACCAGGGTACCTCTGCACTACTAGGTCAAGCACTCCATTGATTTGACACTCGGTGCACTGTTGCCCAATGGGCCAGTATATCACCGCTCTATATTATAGAATGGGGAGATCAAGTGACATATCCAAGAACTACTCCATAGGGGGCATATATGTCCTAGCTCATCACCTTGCGAGAGCCCAATCATGTTGGTACAGAAGAAATATGGAACCTAGGGACTCTGCATTGATTACCGGGCTCTGAATAAAATCACAGTAAAAAACTGATACCTGATTCCCTGAATCGACGACCTCCTTGATCAACTCATGGGGGAAAAATAATTCAGTAAGATTTATCTGAAGTCTGGCTACCTCCAGGTCCCGATAGAATAGACATATGTATGGAAGACCGCCTTCAAGTCAAAGGAAGGAATTTTTGAATGGTTGGTCATGCCCTTTGGTTTGACAAATGCTCCAGCCACATTCATGAGGATGATGGACGATATGATGTGACCATTCACCAATACTTTTGTAGTGGTTTATCTGGATGACATCCTCATTTATAGTAAGAATTGGGTCGAACACTTGCAGCATATTCAGCAGTTTCTACACACCCTGTGGTAGCACAAGCTATATTCCAACTTAGAAAAATGCTCCTTCGGCATGGACATGGTCCATTACATGGGCTACATCATTGATCAACATGGCATACATGTGGATCCAGCCAAGATCCAATTCATCCATGATTGGCCAGCCCCAACCACACTCAATGAGCTTTGGAGCTTCTTGGGCCTTGCCAATTTCTACCGTAGGTTCGTGTTGGGATTATCCCATATTGCATGGGCCCTCAGCCAAATAACCAGGGGTGGTGGTAAGGCGGAATTTGTGTGGGTTTGGTCCCAACAACAATCGTTCAATGATTTGAGGTAGCACTTGTGCTCAACCCCAGTACTTTCACTACCATACCAGAAACAACCCTTTGAGATCGAGACATATGCTTCAGACTATGTTGTGGGCGTTGTTCTCACTCAGCATGGCCACCCTGTGGCCTATCATAGTGAGACACTATCAGATGTTGTTTGTAAGTACCCTACTTACGACAACGAAATGTACTCCATTGTGAAAGCCTGTCGCCAGTGGAGACATTACATTCTTGGGAAGGAGATAGTCATCCACACTGATCATAAGCCACTACAATTCATGCAGACAGAAGGAAAATTGAAGAATGACTGCCATCAAAAGTGGTCCACATACTTGCAACAATTCCACCTCAATATCAAGTATAAAATACGAAGCATCAATCGTGTTGCGGATTGCCTCAGGAGACTGCTAGTCGCAACACTCACCACGATGCTAGACTCTTGTGGCCATGAGACCTCTGGATGGCCCCAACTCTATGAGACAGACCTGAACTTCGCCACCACCTACCAAATGTTGGGTGCAAACATAGTTGTCGATAATTTCCATATTTATGATGGGTTGTTGTGTCGTCTGGGCCATATATGTGTTCTATAAAGCAAGCGAGTGAAGATGATCTGGGAATCCCACTATTGTCGGGTGGCAGGACACTTTGGAGTCAAAAATACAATGGTGATGATGTTACAGAAACATTTCTACTGGTTGAAACTTTGACAGGAGGTCAGCAAGTATATCAGGTTCTGCACTGCCTGCGTTATTGCCAAACCGACCACTAAGAAACAGGGCCTGTACACCCCTCTTCCTACTCCTGACAGGCCATGGGAATCCATATCATTGGACTACATGTCAGGCCTCTCATCCACCAAGTGCGGAAATGACTGTGTTTTGTGGTTGTTGATCGCTTTTCTAAGATGGTGATTCTGGTTGCTTGCAAGAAGAGCATCACAACAGAGGCCACTGCCAAGATCTTCTTTGAACAAGTCTGGGTACATTTTGGAATCCCACAAACCATTGTCTCTGATTGGGATATTTGATTTCTCATCACCTTCTAGTCGATCCTCTGGTCACTGCTGGACCCCAAGCTCACCAAATCCACGGCCTTCCACCCCCAGACAGATGGCCAAACCGAGCTTGTAAATCAAATGATTGTGCATATCTTTTGTGTGTATAATTCCAATCACCCTCATACATTAGATGAGAGCCTTCCCTATGTCCAGTATAGCTACAACTAATCCCTGCATAGCTCAACCGGCCACAACCCCTTTCAGGTGGGGTTGGGATTCCATCCATTGGGTCCCATAGATGTTGCACTTCCCCTTGCATTCATCTCGACCGACTCATCTCCTGCTCCAACTAAAGCAAGCCATCTGGTTCATTGAGAGGATCCATCACATCCACCAATAGGTTTAGGATATCCTACAGAAGTCCAATGACAATTACAAGCAGCGCCATAATCAACATCGGGTGCCACATAAGTTTTAGGTGGGTGACAAAGTTTGGTTGCACTTACAGAAAGAATTCCTTACAGGACCCCATTGGAATATTTTCTCACTCCATTATGGGTCATACACCATCAAAAAGGTCATGGGGGATAATGATTTTTAGCTCAACATTCCTCCTTTCATTGTCCTGCACCCAGTGTTCAACGTGGATCTCCTTCGCCCTTATTTCCCACCACTATTGGACACCTCAAAAGTAGCAGAATAGATGACACCAACAAATCTCAACCCTGACTACATACAATAGACATCCAATGATCAGATTGTGTACACATAGATCAAGGGCACTCGACAACAAAGGATCTATCTTTATCGAGTCATCAAAGCAAGGCAGCTCTTGCACCAACGCAAGTGGCTCACCCAGGGCCAAATTCAACAGAAATTTCCTCATCTGATGGGGAACTCAACACAATGGATACCATTGCTTCCTAGTGAGGGAGGATTCATCCAGGTTGATATCGGTGGCCACCCACCTTTTCCAACAGGCTCAAAACAGTTTCTGGCAATTTTGGTTTTTTAGTATTTTTTCAGGTCCTGAGACTTCCGAAGCCATTTTGACGCCCTAAACAACATTTTTTGGGAAAACGGGGAGAAACATGGAAGTTCCTTACATGTTTTCCCCAAAATGAATCTCCTCGACAATACCTTTCCAATGGGCTATCATGCGCCTAAAACAGAGATTGTATGCAAAAGTTACGACCCCAGGAAGTTGATGTACTAACTTACCTAAATAGGGCCCACATGACTTTTGGCGCTTCATCTCCTAGTGATAGGTTTTGGGGTGTCTAGGGTTTTTGGCATTCCTATTTATTGTAAAAAGGCCTTCAGATCCTCATTGTAATAGCATCTTCTTTCGAATGAGTGCAGTCGTCACATCTCTTCTCAGAGATAAGCTGCCACCATTCCAACAAGCTTGTTTTCCACTGCATTTTACAGTTTCAACTTATTTCCTTATTGAATAGAAAACCCGTTTTACTGTATCTCTGTTATTTTTTGTTAAGCACCTATTAATAATTTGTAGTCATTTCGTTCTGCAAATAAAACCGGATCAAAGCATCTTTGAACAATGTCAGACAAAAATAACCAACTCTGAGAATTTTATGCACATTCATTTCACCACCAAAATATCCTCTAGATGGTCCATCATGAATATTAGCCAACACCTTATCTCCATCATATTTTACAATACATGTTATAAAAACGTTATCATAATTCTTCCTAAATAATGATCCATCAATAAGCTTATATTTGGTTAATTTTAACCTTAAAGATCTTCTTTTCTTAGGTTCTAAATATCCAGGATAGGCACCATGAGTCATATAGTATTTGACATCATTATATCATGAAAAATTAGGAGTTGGTAGATACAGAACTTCATTTCTTACCTCTAGTTCATTCTCCCAACTACTCTGATCACTTACCTGGGAATTTTCTGAATCAACCACTAACTTGCACAAACCTTGTCCTCTTACAATTTTCACTGGTTTAATTTCAAGGTCATATTCATGTAGTGTGGTCATCTAATTTTCTATTTTATCTCCCAAGTTCTTTTGAACCAACAAGTTTCTAATGGAAGGATGTGGTACAATGACCTTTGTATGTGACTTAAAAAGGTATGAGTGAACATGTTTCATTGCTTTGAAAACAACATAGGCTTGTTTTTCAATATCATGATTCAATTATGCACCTTGTAAACCAAAAATCATGAAAGATATTAGGAATTTAGAACCTTCTACAATTTTTTTTAGTCCAAACAACTACATAAGAGATGTTAGATGCAAAGGTATACAAAACAATTTCTTTCTCAAAATATGGACTCAACATAGTGGAATCTTGCAAAAGTCCTTCTTTAATAATTTTGAAAGATTATCTTTCTTTTTCTTCCCACTTAAATGCATAATCCTTTTTATTCATGTCTTATGAAGGTTTAACTATTTTAGCAAATCTAGGGACAAATATCCTCAAAAAAAAAGATTCCCATGAAGGATTGCATGTTTCTTTTATTGTGAGGAAACTAAATTTACCAAATATCCCTGGTCCTCTCAGGATCTATTAAAATCCCAAGTTTTGAAATGATGAAACCCAAAATTTTACCTTTTGTTACTGTGAAAATTTTCTTCTTTGGGAAATCCCATATCTTCTGCACCAATCAAATATTCTCCTCAAATGATCAATATGTTCATGTCTTCTTCAATAATAGACCATGATGTCATATAAATAAACAATCATTGATTTATTTATTAATCCCCTAAAAGAAATGTCCATTGCCCTTTGAAAAGTGGCATCAACATTAATTAGACCGAAAGGAATCTTCTGATATGCATATAGGTTCCCCATTTAGTTCTAAAGGTAGTTTTGATTTGGTTTGGTTGTGAAACCCAAACCTTATTATAACCAGAAAAACCATCTAATAAGGAAAACCTTTCAGATCCAACTACTCTCTACAAAATATTTTCCATACGTGGAATAGGGTAATTATTCTTTTATGAAGCTTTATTTAAATTTCGAAAATCAATGCAAATTCTGATGTCCCCATTATTTTTCCTAATTGGAACTAAATTTGAAACCCATTAATAATGCCTAACTGGAAAAATAATTTTGTCTTGGAACAATTTGTTTAATTCTTTTTTGGTTTGAGGTTCAATATTAGGGTGATTTTTCCTAAGTTTTTGTTGTACATTCTTATCATTTCTAGTGGGAATGACATGGTGGATGATTTTAGTGTCATAGACTTTGATATCATCATAAGTCCATGAAAAGATGTCCTTATATTCTTTAAAGAGTTTTATGAATGTGTTACGTTTGTAGAGAGAAATGTGTTCCTAGATTAATATTTTGGGGATTTTGATCCATTCCTAAATTTATTACCTCATATTGCATGGAGGAAAATTGGTTTTACAATTTGTTTTTATTTTAAATTTATCTTGCAAATCATAATATTTTTCTAAATTTACTACTATTTTTGGGTTTTGTTTTCTGTATTTGAAAATTTACCTAGAGAAACTCATTTAGTTCTTGATTGTGCTGATCTTCATCAATGACAGAATCTTTGAAATTTCCCTCTTGTGTAAGAAACTTAAAATCTGGTCAACATCACTGAAAACCCTCTAAATTTGTAATTTTGTCTGGCACCGAAGGCTTGAAAATCAATTCAACCAAAAATTTGTCAGGAGAGAAATCTTCTGAAGGAATTAGTCAGGAATCAACATTACCAAGTAGATCAGCTTCAACATTTAGTGCCCAAGGCATAGAGATAATATCAAATATTCAAAATTATCAATCAAATCCATTACCTCGTGTTGGTAGTTATTAAGGTGATTAGAAACACAATGTCTCATATTATTCACTTGTTTGGTTATGATTTATGAATAATTGACTACTCTTATTGATTTTCTTTTCATATATATCGTTTTTCTGAAGCCTTGAATCAGATCCTCGTACTCTGCAACATTATTGGTGCAATATAACTCTAGTCTACATGCTATCAAAGTTTTATTTCCTGAAGGATCCTTGAGAATGAGTCCAACACTTGCATCTTCATTAGATTTAGAACCATCAAAATACGAAGTCCATCATTCTTTTATTTTAAGCAGATCAAAATTTTCTAATTTGGAACAATCTCATTCAAGAACCTCGGTGAAATGAAGAATTTCATAATGCAAATCTATTTCAAGAAAAGGTGAAGGTTCCGCAGGGAAATTACCAAGAATGAGTCAATGAAAAAATTCCCCAATGTATATTATGTAAACATTATAGGTTCATTGGGATTGTTCAAATTTGTGAAAGTATATTTCATGTGTTCTTCTTGTTCTACCTTTATTTGATTTGGTTGACCATTAAAAGGTAAACAAATATGTGACCAATCGATCGAAACATAACCATGTATTTTTATGAACAATCCATACTTAAAATAAAAGCATATTATCC
>ML836287.1:53125-66342 GCA_009831015.1 Picea engelmannii | reverse complement strand
GACAATTTTGATTGCAAAAATGACACTTTTGCAGACAATGGTTTAAAAATATTAGAATTTTAAGTCCACAATAGAAAAGGTTGTTATTGTTTGCAACTCTTTTTTATTCGAGGGTTGGTTTTAGGATTTGGTTGCAATGGTACAAGTTGTTAAGACCATGGTTTCAAACATGTTGTAATTTTAACCTCAAAAAAAATAAAAGAATGTTACTTGTAGCACCAGTTTTCAATTCAATAATTGATTTAATATTTTGGTTGTAGTGGTACCAATTGTTAAGTTCATGGTTTCAAAATTGTTGTAATTTTAACCCCGAAAAAGAAAAAGGGACGCTATTGGTAGCACAACTTTTTGATTCAATGGTTGATTTTAAGGATTTTGTTATCAACATTAAGAATCATGGTTGCATAAGGATGTAATTTTAACCCTAGTCCCCCCCCGTTCCAAAAAAAGAGGAAGAAGAAGAAGAAGAAAGGGTGCTACCGACGACATCATGTTTTGAAATGAGGATAAAAAAACCAAAAAATGTGACTTCCAAGAAAACGAGAACTCTGGAGGCTTCTCATCTAGTTGGTAAGTTTGTTTTATCTTTATTGTGACCATTGATATTACAATGATTACAATGGTAGTTTGGATCCTTGCACGAATGTGCAGTGGCTATTGTGTTCTTTTCCTTTTCTTTCCACTTCTTCTTACCCTCCTTGGAAGCATCTTGGAGGTTTTTATGCCCAAAACAACTTGGTTGTCACTTATTCTTACCCATATTTTCTAAATATTCTACTTACACACATGCCTCATCAAATATCCTAGGTTTAAGGAACATCACTTGCCTTCATAAATGACTATGTAGACCACCCAAATACTTGAGGATTACATTTGAGTTCTTGGGAGATATACCCAACATAATGGTCATTTTTTTGAACTTGGTGGTGTATACTTGCATACTCTAAGCTGTCTTTTGTTGGAAGTAATGCCAACAAATCCATTGGTCTTATTCATACCTGATAGGGAAGAACTAGGATTTAATGAGGGTTTTAAACACCTCCCACTTAGTTACTAGGGGATCACCCTCCAACCTAAGCATCTCCATGTGACTTTTCCATTGAGTTTGGACATGACTCTCTAACTTCAATTGAGAAAATGAAATCTTTTTCTCTTTTTCTATATTATGGACACTAAAATAAACTTCTAACTATTGTAACCATTGATTCAACTTAATAGCATCAATCTCACGTTAGTAGGATTTGATGTCCACTTTCGCTTTCACTTTAAACATAGATTAAGAAGAAGTGATGGCTCTGGAACTTGGTCTCTCTTTCTCTGATTCTTTTTTCGACTCCTTTTCAATGTCTTCATTATCTCCAGATTTTTTGTTCAATCTAGCTTCTAAGTTAGAATCGCCACACTCCCCAAAAGGTCCAAACTTGTTCTATAGAGTCAACATGAGAATGGACATGTTGCGAGAGATGTCAGTGACTTGTGCTTCTAGCTTCAAAAGTCTCTCTTTCGGATCATCCTATGGGGTGTTACTGTACTCATCCACCATGGCTAGGGTTTTCAGACTTTATGTCAATTCTTGGATACTACAACTTTCCACAAAACCTCAAACAAAATTGCTCTGATACTAATATGATCTATAAAATACCGTGGATATTCCACCAGAATAGTTCATCACAATAGATCTTATAATATTTTACAATCTTCTACTATGCAATGTTTTACTATAGATTGCAAACCTATTATTACTAGCTTTAACACATAAATTATTGAAATGAAAGAGACAAGCAATGACTCACCATAGACATAATGAACACAAGATGTACCCTAGGAAAACCCAATACAGTAAAAACTTAGCAAGAAGGAGACTCCTATGCTCTGCTATGTTCTTCTCAAGTATGAAATGTGAATGCAAAGAAAGGGGCACTCACTATGGAGATGGCATGGACATTGTGACCAATATGGCTACTACAAGATCTCCTTCTTCCTCCAATCTCCCTAAATATCCCACTCTCAATGCTTTGATCCCTTATGGAACGATACTCAATGCAATAAGAATGGAACCCCTTCCCTTCATAGCAGCACAGTGTTTGACATACCCTCGTAGTCATCGAGGGTTAGGGTTAGGGTTTTTGCATTCCTCAACCCCCAATTAATTTTAGGGTTTTGGATCCCCTAAAATATTCTTGAAAGTCCACATGTGTGAGTAATGGAAGCTAACATGGCATCCACTTAGTACCATGGTGGTCAACAAGATACATCAACTTGCGGGAGGCATAACTTTCGCATATGAACTCCAATTGAGGTGATTTTCATGTCATGGGAAAGCTCTCAAAGTGTAGGACAATGTCGAGAGAATGAGAACTCTTCTCACAAAATTTTGACCCCCAAAATGGCTATTTAATACCTCAAGAAGCTCTAGAAAATTCTGGACTCCAAATCTCCGAAACGTGACCTACTAATTAAATGATCCTCAAAATCAATAACTCCAATTTTTCTAGACAAAAAATACCAAAATAAATAACAATTATATAATAATCCATTCCAAATCACTAATAATAAAATTAATATTACCTTAATTCTTTCTAATTACAATCTCTAAAGTTTGTCTCTTTTATAAATTTTGAAAAAAAAAAACTTCAATTGAAGAAAGGGCATTATTACTCATGTGTCACTTTTGAAATCACTAGAATTATTGAATATATGGTTACGACGGGTCATCATTAAGATACTTTATTATTACTGGATATTGTTATGATGCTTTATCATAATGATATAGAGTTAGCCCAGTGAGGCAGGGTATTGTTATAATATATAGAATTAGCTGTTTTGTTATAATATACAGAATTAGCTTTCTAATATTTATATATTAGAACTTGATGGTGTATGTACAGGGATGTCTTTATGAACTCTGATTTGTAACAATAAGGTCAATTGTTGAATGAAAAAAAATACTAAACACAGTAAATTTTTATACTCAATAGTACTTTCAAATGCTGTAGTCTCGGAAGCATCCAACAAACTCAGAGTCTTACTCAATAGCACTTTCAAATGCTGCAGTTTCGGAGGCATCCAACAAACTCAGAGTCTTGTGAACAAATTGGGTTGGGTATAGATGTTAGCAGAGATGGTCTATCTCCTGGTTTCAAGTTTATGGACTTGTTCTAAAGCCATAAAACTTAACTTCAGTGGATTTATCTTGCAACTTAAACCAGACTATTTGTGGAAGCTATCATGATGTAAGGAAACAGGTTAACGACCTAAGATTCAAAAACATCTGGTAAAAGTGAAAATCTAAGATCCAGAAACATCTGACAAGAATGAAAATCTACCCCACTAAAAGATTAGTGCTAAAAGATTAGTGGATTACTGAAGATTACTGTTTCCCAAATGAATTGAGTATTTATTGTTTGTCCAAGTGGATTGAGTATTTGGCCGTCAATACAACCCTCAACCCTCACTGTACTTGCCGAGTATGTCAAGTATCTTAATTTTCTTGCATCAGAAACCATTTGGCCTGCTTCGGCAAGTATAGGTATGGTAACTATTAGTGAAACTTACAGGATCTATATTTTAGTGCTCAAGACAGTTCTGTAAACACTTACCTATATTCCCAATATCAATTATCATAACCTTTCATCAAAACCAGATGCAACCATTCTGGAACCATCACGACCTATTGGCAGATGCCCAAATACAGCATTTTTTACCCTATCCTGAACTGTTTTCCGAACCCAATCCAAGCATACTGAAATTAAGACAACGTCCTACTTGATAAACCCTAAACTCCCTCCCTGGATTAATTATCACAAACCCAAATCCAGAATCTCTAAATCATAGTTGTAAGATTGGGCCTTATTGGTTTTAGGTGCATGAAATGACTATTATTTTTCATTACAGTATGCACAGTAAAATCAACTTACTTTTGATTATCTTCGATAATATATTTTGTGTCTGCTTATTTATGTATTGGTGTCTGCTGTCTATCTGTCTATGCACACGAGAAAAAGGAAAAAAAAACACAGTTCCAAAATCTAATAAAATTTAAAATATCTAAAAAAAAAAAACTTTAAAACTAAAATAAATAATCAAACTTGGGACATACTTGAAGCTGAAATTCTTCTAAAATTTAAAAGATTAGACATTCTTAAAGCAGGATTTTTTCTGAAAGTTAAAAGATTACATTCTTAAAGCTGGAATTCTTCTAAAACCTAATTGTATTCGAATCTTTCCACTACTCTTGAAATACAGTATCCCCTTTTCATTTCACCAAAACATAAAACCATCTAAAATCTCTGACAGATGGCTTACCTGGTTGCTAAGCTTGTCTTGATAAAATCCAGCAAACAAGGTCTCCTCTGTACCAAGAAGCCCTATCTTCACATTGCTTCCCGTTTCAATGGGCTTCAAGTTTGCCTCCTCGAGCTCTCTCGCCACGCAGTCGCCGATATGCAGAAAAGGAACAGAACAGCCCTGCGAGAGCTCTGGGTACCACGCATGCGAAACATGGCATGGCATCACAATGCAGGAAGCCCCGGAACTCTCTAGAAACATCCTCTTTTCCATTAGCACTGCCAAAACAGAATCAACCTGATCCGAGGATACTGATTTCCCCGACGTCCCAAGATCGATCTCAGCTGGTGACGAATAGAGCACTTGTTTCAATTGCGGATTGCTGCAGAGCAATAAAGGCAAACTTTCCTCCGCTTCCGCTGAAGTCAACTGAACAACTTTTTTCACGAAATCCGCAGTAGCCGGAGCCGAGGCTCCTCCAATGATGCCGACCGTGTTTGGCTGATGAAACACACGGGACCCTGAAATGATCTTTGCGGAATCTGCGGGTGACTTCTCGTTTTCCTGGGCTCGAGGCAGTCTCGACGAATTTATGGCATATGTTGTTATTAGAGGCGTAGACTTTACTACTCCGTATGAGAGTCTGAGCAGAGACTTCCTGAGAATCGTTCTCCCGACCTTTTCTTGCTCAGCGCTGTAGATCAATGATGGCCAAAGCAATACTGTGCCGGCGCCCCTGTATTGCATTGTCATGATCCCATGAAAGTGTGTGTGACAAACTGTCAGACCCGATGAAAAGTTCGGATTAACAGACCTACGAATCTCTTCTATGTCCGTATTTGCTGATTTGATTCTACGTACATCGAACATATGAATTCATAATCCGATTCGTAGGATGAAAATAAAGAGCTTCAGAAGAACCCCAATGGCCGAAGCCCATGGGATATACAGGCTCCAATACCGATAGCGATGATGCCTTTATATTCCACTTTGATCAATCATTACTCAATCATTCAGATCCGAATCTTTCTCATTCTCTCCCAACATTCATTTATATATCTTATTACATAGATTGGTAGGTAAGGCCTCTTTGATTTTATTTATATTTTGGGTTAAATAAAGGTAATATTAAATAATTGAGTTTTTTTTAAATGAATATAACACAGTAATAAATGGAATTTGTGCTTTTGGATGAGAGGTTTAATTGTAATTGGTGTACTATTTCACTTCCAACACATACGATTAATATTAATGTAATTTTATCTATTGTAAAAATGAGATAACTTGTTTGTAACTTCTTTTGATTTGATTGTAAAAATGAGATAACTTGTTTGTAACTTCTTTTCTTTTCTTTTCTTTTGATTTGATTTGTTGTAGTAGAATTTAAAATTACTTTAGATTGGTTAAAAGTTTGTCTTCTTTATATTAAAGGAAACAAGTTGACAACCTAAGAAGGTATTTGGCAAGATTGTAAGTATTTGTGGATAGCATTTAGTGATTTAAGGTGATTGTGGATAGCATCTAATGATGGTTGATAAATGATTTCCAATTAAAATGTTAATTTGTAAAAAAAATCCAACAAGTTTTTTTCATATATTTCTAGTTTATCTCATTCTCGGGTTATCAAAGTGGGTACTAGTTAGATGCAAAATATAATTATTTATCAAACAATGACTTACTTGTGGGTACTAGTTAGATGCAAAATATAATTATTTATCAAACAATGACTTACTTTTATTGTTGACCTTGTTATCTTGAATCCTATTGAATGTTATTGATTCTCTTAAAGTTAATGTTGTTATTTCCCACCAAAACTATTTACCTTATGGTTAGCGTTGTTATCTTGAATCCTATTGATTATATTAAAGTTAATGTTATTTATTCTCTTAAATTAATATTGATAACACATTCCCCTGTATCGGGTGTCTGGGAAGAGGAATTGAGGAAGGTCGACCATCGAGGTGGATAACCACGTGACCACCCCTCTCGTTAATGCGTGCTCACCTCCCGTCACCTCCATTAGTGGACTTTAACTACACTATAGCCTAGCATTCCACCCAGACGACTACTCCCCGTGGTTTTCATTCTCATCATGGCAAACATGCAAGATGATAGTACAAGCCACACTCCTGACCTATACCTCTCGTTTGACTCCTCACTGTGGAAGCTCCCTCAACCATCAAACGAACTCATTGCACTCCTCTTGTTCATCATGGCATCACTACCATTACCTTCCTCAATAGTTTGCCTCACCTTATTTCTTTCCCTCCATACCCCATTTGTCTCTACCACCTTTCTCCAGATCTACTTGAACACTGCTCCAACTCTTTCCACCCTCTGCAGACTCCCCTCCCCATCTTCTCCACGCAATGTGCTTTGCCCAGAACCACCATGACTCGAGAAAGGGGCCGAGGAAGAACCTCTTGACATCTTCCTCATCTCACTAGCTCTCGGCTAGCTGCAACAACTATAGACTCCTCTAACTCCTATGAAGCCCACACTCCGTCGAGCATTCAAGCGGACATCGACCTTGTGGAAGTTGATGTCAGAATCCTTCGAAGATACGTCTCAGATGATGAGGTTCAAGAGGAAAATCACTCTTGGATTCCCGACACTGGCAATATCAGATCCTGCATCTCTCACTACTTGCGGACGATTGAATTATACTAGCACATGAAACTCTTGCTTGGACGTTCTCTGATAGACAGAAAAGACGACAAGGAAGAGATCATGCTCGAGTTGGATGAGATAAAGGCTCAATTGCAGCTCAAGGACCTCAAGATGAACCTCATTGCAAAGAAACTCGTGGGATTGGATTTCTCAACCCTCGGCATGGATGATGTTCAAGCAATTACGAATGAGGGCCAACCCTCCACTCAACACTGATGCTTATCAAGTTCCTTTTTTTGTGGTTTAATATTGAAGGCTATAGGACTTTAATCCAACCCCATCTATGTCAGTACAGAAGAAACTCTCAACTAGTTTTTGAGATAATCATAGGAGATAGCTTAATCTCTAGACTTTATCCTTCATATTCAAAAAACTTTTTTTTCATATTATTCCAGACAATCTCATGCATTATTGTTGGTCTAGTTTCCCTAGTGATAGGCCAACAACACACTCTATGTACATTTCAAACACATTAATATAAAATTCTCAAAATAACTTAAAAAAAAATGTTGATAACACATTTTTGGGTTTTTGGTTTATTTTTTACCATTGATTTGAGAGATGATAGTGAATTATTTTTAAATGGTAAATTAAAAAATGATTATAATTTTTTTTAAATAATAAATAATTACAATAATATGCATATTATATAATTGCAAAACATTAAAATTATTATATTGTAGGTGATTTAGAATTTTGATTAATTTTTTAGGATTTGGGTCGATAATTGGGCAAAGCTTTTATAAGCATCGTTCCATTTTAAGGAAATTTAAATCTACATGATAAAATGTCTTCAATTTTATTTACACAAATTACTAAATGTAGATTCTTTCACTTGCTTTCAAATAACTCAAATAATATTTTAAACTTCATATTTTAACTTTACCTACTTACAAAATTTTGTAAAATAATGGTGAATTTTAAAAAACATTTTGGCTACACACCCCAATTTCACTATTTACAAAATTTTGTAAAATAATTGTGAATTTTAAAAAACATTTTGAGTAGACACCCCAATTTCACTAATTTATAGAATTCTCAAAAAAAAAATATCTTGAGGGATTCAACCAACAATGCAATAAAATTTTGTGAAAAAAAGTGTACGAAGAAAATAACATTTCAGAATTTTGTGAAAACAAGTGTACTTAAAATAACATTTTGGGCATGTGATTAAGGACCCAATTCAAGATAAAGGTTAGGCACATGTTAACTTAACTGGTTTATAAGTTTTTTAAGATAGAGGTTAGGTACATGGTTTATAAGTTTTTTTTTTAATTGTGTGTATTTAAAATGTTATAGATCTAATATTACATTTGTTTATTTTTATTAATTTATTAATTTTTATTTAATTTTAATTTAATCAACCACTTAATTAAGTATTGGTAGAGATTTTTACAATTAAGGTTTCAAAGGTAAGTTTTCAGCTAAGCTTCTATATATCCTACTTGACTCAATGCAATGATAGTCCATAGTCATTATCTATATTGGTTTTTTATTCTAAATTCATACTTTTTTAGACTAACACTTGTAGATGTTATCTTTGTATCTTACAATGATAATGGATTTTGTTTTATATTCATACTTTTTGGACTAATGATATTGTTAAATAGCTTGGAAGAGGAGAGTATTAATGTAAAAAGATATTTTAGGACAAGTTAAAGTTTGGTAATGCTACTTGATGGAAGGATTGGATACATAGTAAAATAATGTTGTTTATAGGTATACACCCAAGCTTAGTTATAGATGACTTTGTCCAAGGTCACTATAGAAATGTTTATTGAACAATCTATGGTGGGTTAAATCTAATAAGAAAATTTGAATCATTTGGCTACGAAGCCTTTGTAAGTCACTATTAAAACCAAAGAAATCACGTTTCACTTGGTCTTTGATAATGAGAGGGTTTCCAATTGGAAAAACACTTTCATACCTAGGATTGCCAAACCCAAAATGCCCAAAGTGTGGCAAGTGGGAAGCCTTGAAATGCATCTTTTGGATTTTCTCTCTAGCTAAATTGTTTCGACTTGGGTGGGGTTTGCTCTTAGTCATACCTTCCAACGTCCATTCATGGAAGGATGTTCTCTTGAGATATAGGTTACCATGGACTATTGAGTTTAACTCAATGTGGCTTCCTATGTGGTATAAAGTTCATTGTTTTATGTGGAAGAAGCATAATGATGTCACCATGCTTGTACTTTAGTGTGGTATGACCACACAAATTCATGTCATTCTGTCCTTCTAGATTATTGTGAAATCTCAAAAGATTATAATGAAAATGAATTAGTTGCAACAACTGTTAGAGTTAGAGTTTTATGGGAATGCCTAATGTATGACGAGTTAAGAGCCATCTTGCCCTTCTTAACCCACTTTTATGTAGTCATAATAAGGTGGTTAGTTGGTTGGCATATAAACGACTAATTGGTTCAAGAACAACATGAAAGAATGCATGATGTGGCTAACCCTAATATGCATGGAAATCAATTTCCAACTCTAACTCTGACTATATCTAAAGAGTCTAAACCCCTTAAATATGAAAATCTAATTTTTAAAAGAGTCCCTTAGTAGATTCTAATTTTTTTTGAAAATCTCATCTTGAAAGTGTTGAGAGATGAGGATATTTATAATATATATTTTTTGTAATTTATAAAACAAAATGTAAAAAAAATAAAAAATAAAATCAATATTATTACTATGTAATATAAAACTCTATACAAAACACACATGAATGGTACATGAAAGGTTGAAAGTGTTGTCATCAACTAATAATTTAATTTGACATTTTCTCCTTTAAAATCTAAAAAACAAATTCCCTAATCATTCTCCTTCGCTCATGTTCCATCATAACATCACTATCAAGTGCCCACCATCATTTATATAATATATGATATTTCCAAACCGCGCAATCATAGTATGCTTATTCTCGTTGTAATAGATATGGGAATCAATTTCATCGCTATCTATATTGAATTATCAAATATTTTAAAGTTCAATGTTTTCTTTAATTCGTTTTTTAATGCCTTGTCGTAAACTTTTAATTTCTTGTTTCTAGACAAATTGATTAAAAAACATTAAAATAATAAAAAAACCTCTTCCAAACGCACTAAATACATATAAAGAATTAATTAATAAAGAATACTCACACTCATGACTTTTTATGAGTAGTCCTCTCACTAATGAGAAAAATCTCACTAATGAGAAAAAGATAGCCAATACAAAACATTTGCGTAATAAAAAATGCAATTCAATGAATACAATATTTCAAACCATTTGTATTATCCACATATACCTCTTATAATTCAAATTGAGAAAATATTTTCCCTTTGAAATTGAGTTGTTTTCAACCATAAAATTAAAATATCATAACATAAATGATTTTGTATTTGGGTTTCATTTAATTTGATTTATAGAATATATAAGTGCTTATATCTATTTCGATTTGAATTTGGATTGTTTGCATGATAATATCTCGTCCCAATCACTAAGTCACATTCTAATGGATAAAGTCACAATTTAATGGGTTATTATGATAAAGATTTGGACTATAATTTAGTGATGAAAATGGTTACCATTATCTCCATAGTAAAATTAATAGTTATTGGATTAACTTAAAAACACTTTAGGATATTGGACATATTTGTAAAATTTATGATATAAAAGAGATTGAGGATGAATACAACTTTCCATTAACCTTTCCTTATCTTGATATATTTTTTTCATAACCATGATTATGATTTATATTAGCAAATCTTACACTCAAACCAAATATACAAAAAAAGTTTAGTTGGCCTTCGCTAGATGTCAAAAAAGAAAACAGGTTTATCCAATTTGTTCTAAAAAATGTCTTCTCTACTCTAGCCTCTTAGGGCTCAATAGGTGTATTGTGTTGCATATTGAATAATAAAAAATAAAATACAACAAAACATAGAAAATACTTGCAGAAAAAAACTAACACCCGACTCATGAAGGGCCTCTTCATGAGCATTCTCTTGTGGTTCTACTCCAACAATGTCCATATGCTCCTCATTCTCAAAGTCGACTCCAATATTGGCCTCAATTATGTTGTGTTCCAATTCTGGGACTTGAGGGTGCAACATGACATGATTTCTCTTTGAAGCCATGGGATTTCCATAGAGAGAAGGGCTCTAAGAGGAGCTAGAATCCATAGGAGGAGGAGGAGAAACAACTTTTGGAGGAAGGTTGAGGTGGGCTGCAATTCTACTAATTAGAAGTAGAAGATATTTTACTTGGTTAGTTGAGTTCCAAATGTTTTCCTCGATGAATATTCATGAAGGAGTCTACTTCTTTCTCCCATTCTCAAATTGCCAGGACGTGTTTTGCAGTGTCCACAATCCACTTAACTCTAGCTTCACTTTCTTGTTGTATTTGTCTTGCAAACTCGTCCTTCCATTTGTTCTACCTGACATACCAATTCATAATGCTACAATGTGCTTCTACGGTATCCTTTCTACATCTCTTCAAACCTTGTTTCATATCCTCAAGCTTGCAGAACACATAATGACCCCTCCAATAGTGACAATATACCATTCAAGCCCCCCCAATTGTAAACTACTCTATTGAATGAGCACACCTTAAAACTACTAGAGCCAAATTCTATACTCAATGCTTGCCTTGGCCTAAGAAGGCAGGTTGGGCCTTAACACTAACTTCATGCCATAAATTATGCAACCCAACATTGGTCACCCTCCATTCCACATTGATGAACTTGCATTTTGAGCCAACATCTAGAAAATTTGAACTGATTCCTAATAACATGAACCATGCTCCAAAATCCAACCATACGTACTATTTCTCATGTTGCCCATTCTCGATGAATGAAACTCAAATTGAAGAGATGGTGGGAGATACCTTCCAAACCAAAAATGTCTCCTAGTTAAATCCACACATATCCCACGACACCACCATCATATCCTTCAATAACTCCCATGCCAGAGGAATGAGGAAGGCCTTAAGGGGATATTGTTGGAGAATTAATTCTCTATCATGTTGGTAATGCATGTGGAGGCAAGTGTTAAGGAGGGAGGAGCTCATCATAATAGTCATACACATCATGGGGCGAAGAGGGGGACAAGGTGACCATCCCCCCTTTTATACATAAACCTTTGACCAACCTTATGTCTATGTTATATTTCTCATTGGTGAACTAGTTTAAATTTGTTTTCACAAAACATGATAATATCTTATCCCAATCACTAAGTCACACACACACACACACACACACACACACACACACACATGAAATGTTAGCCCTTATGAGTCTAAAATTTTGGCTTGTAATAATCTGATATGACTTCTTAAATTCTTGAAAATTTTACAGTCTGAAACTTCACTGAAAAAAAAGTTATACAAAAATGCCAAAATGATTTGTTTGAGACTAATTTTAGAACTAGTCAAAAAACCTAACTTCGACATGTTATATCTCATAAATTAAAATGAATCAAAATCTCAAAATATTTCCACATATAATAATTTTCTATGTCGCCTCGGGATTTTGAAAATTGTGGAGTCTGAAACTTCATTGCAAAAAGAAAAAATTATAGTGAAAATTCCAAGATGACTCTTTTAAAATTGATCTTAGGATTAGTCACAAACCCTATCTTCCATAGACTATATATATCTGAAAATATAGAAAAATAGAATTTGAAATTTTTACCACCCGTACTATTATATTTCTCCTCATTCTCCACAAAATTTCATTATATGAAACTTCCTAGACAAATATTTATAGCGAAAATTCCAATATGACACGTTTAAAACAGATTTCGGGATTAGTTGTCATGCCCCATATTATTATTATATATATAAATAAATATTAATAATAAAGAAGTATAATAATTACCATAAAGGGGTCATAATAAATACTTATATAAGTACATAATAGTAAAGGGGTGTGTGCACAAATTTGGTCGACAAAAACGTGACATCAAGGTGAGCAGGAACGTGCACCCGCAGGAATGCGTGCATGTTTCTAGGAACACACACATGTTCCTGATGTGACAGGTTCTGAAAAACCAGAACCTCTATCTTCCCCTCTCTCTCCAACCGCTCTCTCTCTCCCTCTCGCTCATTATCTCCCCCTCTCCCTTTCTCTCTACCCCCTCTTCCTTACTCTTCTTGTTTCCCTCTTCCCCTCTCTATCTCCCCCATTGTTCCCCCCTTCTCTCTCCCTGTCTCTCTCTACCCCACTCACTCTCTATGTATTCTATCCACCTTCTTCCCTCTCCCACCCTATGATTCTCTCTCTC
>ML836287.1:19757-47187 GCA_009831015.1 Picea engelmannii | reverse complement strand
TTTAAACATTCATAGAATTTATATTCTCATAATAGATTGCATCATATCCATCATCATTCAAATAATGTTTAAACATTCATAAATGTTCCTACGTCTTAAAAGTTCAACTGTATCATTAATAGTTTCACTATGAATAGAAAATAAAGGTGATTAGACCTCAAGTAATCCCAACTGTCTAAGTCAAAAGGTGGTGTTACATACAGCCAACCTTCGAGAAACATATTCTCGAGGTGGTAAAAAAAAGTGAGGGATAATCTCGTCGTAAAGTCTCGACATCCTCCCAAGTAGTAGATCTTGATCTATACTTGTCCCACTGGACCTTAACTTGGTCTACCAGATGGTTCCCGAGCTATTGGACTCTACGGTCCAATATGCGTAATGGTTCTACCATGAGGGTTCCCACATCCGATACCTGCAATTCCTTCCAATTTAGTTTATGTGATTCGTCAGCAACATAATGACGTAGAACAGATACATAAAAAACATTATGAGTTTTATGAAAGTGGGGTGGCAGTATGAGACGATAGGCAACAAGTCCAATTTTCTCTTGGATTTTGAATGGTCCTATAAATCAAGGTGACAACTTTGTCCCCTTCCCGAACCGAATGGTACTCTTATTAGGCCTGATACGAATGAAAACCTGATCTCCCACTTTATAACTTTGGTCAGTCCTGTGTGCATCATCATAACGCTTTTGTCTATCATATGCTTCCTTTAGTCTCTGCCTAATTTGTATCACCTATTCCTCCATCTCTTGAATCAATTCTGGCCCAACTGGCACTCAGTATTCTAATCTCTCCCAACTCAATGATGTTATGCATGGCCTTCCATATAGAGCTTCGTAGGGTGGCATTCCGATGGAGCTATGAAAACTATTATTGTAGGCGAACTCTACCAAAGGTAGTTGCTTCTCCTAATGGGTTTGATTATCCATAACATACATCCTAAGCATGTATTCCATAACCTGATTTAATCTCTCGGTTTTCCCATGTGTTTCAGGATGATAAGCTGTGCTTAAGTTCAACTGAGTCCCCAACGCTGACTATAAACTTGTCCAAAACCTGGAAGTGAATCTGGAGTCCCTATCTGAAATGATCTTCTTGGGTATCCTGTGCAAACGGATGACCTCACTTACAAACACGTGTGCCACATCAGTGACATCGTAAGTGTCTCTAACCAGAATAAAATGAGCACTCTTGGTTAACTTATCAACTATTACAAGAATGGCATTGTGTGTATGAGATGTGAGTGGCAACCCCACAACAAAATCCATAGAAATGACTTCTCACTTGAACATAGGAACATCATGTGGTTGTAGGAGACCTTCCGACTGATGGTGATCGACTTTCACTTGTTGACACTCTAGGCACTTGGTGACGAAATGGACTACATCGCGCTTCATGCCTACCCAGAAGAAGAGTTTCCTCATGTCTACGTACATTTTCTTCACACCCGAATGCACACAATAAAGTGCTCTATGGGCTTCCTTCAATATGATGCTTCGAATATCCCCACCTTCGGGGATGTACATCCTTCCTCGATATCTTAATAATCCGTTTTCTTCCAGGCTATATCCTTCATACTTTGGATCTAATTGCCTCCCACTCTGAAGGTTTGGAGTAACCTTTAAATACCAACTGTCTCCATGGAGTTGCGTCAACACACGTTCCCTCAAATTGAATTTTAAGGGTACCATGGAGAAGACACGTGGTCTCCTACTCAAGGCATCCACGACCACATTTTCTTTTCCCTTGATGTATGAAATACCAAAATCGTACTCACTCATAAACTCACTCCATCGCCTTTGCCTGGCATTCAGATCCCTTTGAGTGAAGAGATGTTTTAAACTTTCATGGTCCATTTTGAGCTCAAAGTTTCGCCCCACTAGATAGTGCCTCCAAAGTTTCAGAGCTAGCATTACAACTGCCAACTCTA
Organism: Picea engelmannii; assembly: GCA_009831015.1. Classification (NCBI taxonomy): domain Eukaryota; kingdom Viridiplantae; phylum Streptophyta; class Pinopsida; order Pinales; family Pinaceae; genus Picea; species Picea engelmannii. The sequence goes on along the minus strand of ML836287.1, from coordinate 45,252 downwards.
AATCATGAGTAGCGTAAAGCTCCTTGTGTTTCTTCAAATTCCTTGATGCATAATCTATCACTCCTCCATCCTGCATTAGCATGGCCCCCAACCCTTGCTTCAAGGCATCCGTACAGACTGTGAAGTCCTTTTCCATATCCGACACTCGTATAATTGGTGCACTAGTTAGTAACCTCTTAAGCTCGATGAATGCACTATCACATTCTTCTGTCCATTCATACCTGACCCCCTTGCGCTACAAAGTGGTGATGGGTTTTTCTATTTTAGAGAACCCTTCCACAAATCTTCGATAATAACCTGCTAGCCCCATGAAGCTTCTTACCTCATGTGCATTTTTCGGCACTGGCCTTTACCTTTTCTGGGTCCACAGAGATTCCTTCATCGAAAATGATATGATCTAAATAGTGAATTTATTTCTGGAAGAAGGAACACTTCAACAACTTCCCATACAATTTGTTCTCTCTAAGGAAGGACAACACTACTCGCAAGTGTTCCTCATGTTCTCTTTCGTTCTTGGAATAGATGAGGATATCATCTAGAAATACTTGTACAAAACAATCTAAGTACTTATGGAATACACCGTTCATGAGCCTCATGAATATTGTTGGCATGTTGGTCAATCCAAAAGGTACTACAACGAACTCGTAATTCCCAAATCGAGTTCGAAAGGAAGTTTTAGGAATATTGCCTTCCTTAATCCTTAACTGGTGATACCCTGATCGCAAATCAATTTTTGAGAACACTGTTGCTCCTTTCATCTGGTCAAAGAGATCATCTATCCGTGGCATTGGGTACCTATTTTTCACTGTAGCATGGTTCAAGTCCCTGTAATCTATACAAATTCATAAGGAACCGTCCTTCTTCTTCACAAAAATGAATGGTGCACCCCAAGGTGAGACACTAGGCCTTATTAGCCCTAAGTCGAGTAGCTCTTTCAACTGCATCTGCAACTAACAAAGTTCTGGCACTGTCATCCTATATGGAGTCTTGGAAATTGGTTCTGCACCAAGTTTTAACTCAATAGTAAAATCAAGCTCCCTCTCAGGAGGTAACCCTGACAACTCATTCGGAAAAACATCCTTAAACTCTGACAATACTAGGTACTAATCCAAGGAGGGTCCTTTCCTTTCATTCACTGCTTCCACTACATAAAGTTGACACCCTTGCCTCATGCACCGCTTAACCTTCATAGTTGAGATAAAGCGTAGAGACACCTTTCTCCGTACACCGTGGATCTCTATTGGCCTTCCTTCATTGTCAACACAAAGCATCCTTTTTGCGAAACAATCTACCATAGCTCAATGGGATTCTAACCAATCCATTCCAATGATTAGGTCATACGTCCTGAGAGTAGTGGCATATACCTTCAACTTGGTAGTACACACTCCCAGGTCTACTAGAAAATTATCAACGCTAGATCCTACCGCTTGTTTTTCCCCTGAAGCCATCTCGACTTGTTTAAAGTCATCATGCTCGTAGGATGCCAACCCACTCTTTTATAATGCAGATGGTGAAATGAAACTATATATAGCACCATAATCAAATAAAATTTTAACATTGATATGATTTAGCATACCTAGTGACTCCACCACTATGGATTGATGTTCTTCCTGGCGATTATTGACTGCTGTATAAATCTAATGGCTGCCACTTTCTCTTCCCATTGGGGCCTTTCCTTCTCTATGAAAAAATCCTCCTTGCAACTCTAGGCAGTCACGTTGGTAATGGGGTCCTCCACATCCCCAACATGTAACACGAGATGGAACCTTCTCACTACTCTATGACGGTCTCTGAAACGAGTTCCTTCCCCTGGAACCCCTACCCCTACTAGCTACTCCCTGAGAAGGTCGTGGTCCTGCCTATGTCGTTGGTGATGAGCGGGATGCTGTACTTGCTTCCATTGAAATACCTGTAGCAATTGTCCTTGGTGAGACTCTATTACCACAAGGAGGTGGCCTAGAGCTCCCTCCCCCAGAGAAGGTCCTAGGGGCCTTCCCCACTAATCCAGGATGATGTGGAAAGGTCGATCACATACCTTCATTTAAGCTCATGTGTTCCTCAGCATAACGTGCATTTTCAATTGCTTCCGCTACTGAAGACGATTTCCACATCCGTACCATGGCCCTTATCTTAGGGTTTAACCCATAGACAATGCGTTCTTTCTGTCATTGATCATTATCCATGTACGAAACATATTTTACCAATTCCATGAACCTGGTCTCATACTCTTCCATGGTCCTGTTTCCCTATACTAGAGCATGAAATGCTCCCACCTGCTATTACCCATGATTTTGGTCATCTTGATGGTGTATTGATGATGGTGTACTCATGCTCCTAACAAGAACTTTCTCTTGAGAAAAAGTGACATTCATCTCTTCCCAGAAAACATATTTTTGAAGAGAGTTCGCAGGTTGCTTATAGCCTAGGGTGCAAGAATGACCCATTCTCGGAGGCTGCCTTCAGCTAGGGTGCGAACTTCTCGCATTGTGCTACATAACTAGGGTGTGAAATGGTTCTCAAGCTTGGAAAAAGATGAAGTCTTGATGGTTCTAGAAGGAAATCTTATAGAGAATGGGTTGGCATTCGAATGGTTATCATTTTACTGGTTTCCTTGATATTGTGGGATAATTCTCATCCAAGTAACCATCTCATCCTCTCCTATATATTGATGGGATTCTCATGGAAAAGGTTAAGCAAGATTAATTGGAGAATTGGTGAAGGAATTGTGTGAAGGACCTAGCTTGAACAAAAGCTTGGAGACTCTAGCAAGTCTATCAAGAGGAATTGGATCTTCTTCATACAAGGATCGAGCAAGTGTGTGTGTTGGAACCAAGAGCCACCGAAAGGAAGCTTACGACATCAAGGCGATTAGGTTGTATCTTCTACTTTTGATTAATATGATACAACGACATGTCCTTTTCCCATAAAGTCATTCTTACTTTATTCTGTAATTCCTTGATCACACACATAAGTTGACGATTGAATATATTTTGCTATCTTCACTTTGGTTGGTTTGTGTTGTCTTGGTCTTGACCTCACGAGAGCGCTGGAGCGAAGCGGGAGCAACAGAGACCCTAGGAAGCGATACAAAGGTATGTTACTTGTTCCTCCCTACTAGCTAATTCAATGGTCATAACTTAGGGAAATAGTCATGTCCTGTCCTGTTTTGTTCTAGATCCAGGTGAATCTAGGGAGATCTGTTAGTGTCTGCACCTACTGATTAGTCCAATAACAAAATTGGCGACTCTGCTGGGGATGCAACCTGTTTTATTTGTGGTTTTTGGTGTTTTTCCTTGGCCATTTGCTCTTGCCTCACCTTTCTCCATTTCTATCAATCTCTGAGTCTTCAGGACACCCTGATAGGCCCTTTGGGTCCAGAAGTCCCTTCGAATTTTTTGTCTTTTTCTGAAAATTTGCCTAGTTTCAGACATTCTCACACTGAACCCCATAGTGGCTTGCGAGAATGATTTGAGTTCGCACTTTCATTTTAAGTCCAGTGCGAGGTTCTCACACTCTGCTCAAAGATAGCCTGGGAGAATGACCCATTCTCGCACTGTGTAACACTGATATCCTGTGAACCCTCTTTTCAAAATTTTGGATTTAAGATTTTTGCATGTTCAGCTGCCCAGATTAGCATAAGTGCTTGAAAAGAACTTCTTCAACCATTTATTGATGTTTTATTGTCTTCGGATTTTGTGCACGATCAGTCTTCGGAAATCAAAGGCTCTTCCTGTCCATCTTTTTCTAGGCTTTCATCTATTGACTTTTCTTGGCAATGATATACTCTTTGATTTTGGAATCTGAGTGTTTGTTTGGTTAAGAACCGACGACCGGTTGAAATTTGGGATTCTTTGTCTTTCTCATTTGCTCATTATTTGGAAGATTACTTTTCTCATGCAATTGAAAAGACTAGTTTTGTCTGCTTGTCATTTTTGTTTCCATTGAAAGATTGGTTTGGGTTTTTGTTTATTGCTTGTTCATTAGTCTTTGGTTTTCCTCACTTTCACCATCATGGTGTAGATCCTTTTTGAAAAGTAAAAACATTTTTTCTTTCAAAAGAATTTTCGTCTTTGAATATATTGAAAATCAATTGTTGAAATTATTGAAAAAGAAACAATAGAGAATTGTCATTATTGCATGATTCATTGAAATTGCATTTTAAAGGAAATTGTGTATCATAGTTCATGATTGGTCTGGAAAACTTCTCTTTCCCTCCCATACATAGGATTCATTGAACGAAAATTGATATTTTTCATTCCTATCCATGTATCGTTGGATTTGAGTCTCATACAACATCAGTTTCATCTCTGTTTCCTTTGAGTAACAACAACCCTTAATAACATTGCGCAATTGTAAAATTTAACTAGTAACTCTTTTCTAGGGCTCTAAGAGAGATACACTCTCCAAAGCACAAAACACACAATAGCATCTTGTGTTAAGGAGTGTCAAATTCCATTTACAACATTTTGTCCTGGGAATCCATTCTCACACAAGGGTCAAACCCGAGGTTCCATTGATATTGACAGAGTTAATCACCCTGCTTTGTTGATATCAGTGTAGAGATTGCACGTATTATGGGGGTCACTTGGAGGTATACCCACAATGATGAGTGGAAGCCTCTTGAGTTGATTCCGGGCTAGATACCCTGCCCTTGCGTGTGGATTGGACTATCGACTGTCCCCCTAAGCTTTATTGTTGTCAGTGGTAACCTTAGCGGCCTATATTTCTAGGGTCTTACACGAGGTGAATGTGAAGGGGTAAGTATTCATGGTACCTGGAATCAACGTTGGCCAAACTCACTCGTACTCCTTGGAGGGTATACCCACGATTATGTGTGGGAGCTTGCACCAGGGTGTAAGTCCGTTAAGCAGGTCATCAACGTAACTTTTCCACCCTAGCCCAGCTCCTTCTCGTCTTGTTGTTGTGACATTGGATTTCATCACCAACTAGTGACTTCAGAATTAGAAGGTCTTGTTGCTTGGTATTGTTTCCTAGATTTTGTTCACTAGCACGTGCTGTTTGTTTACCCAAGTTGACCATAAGATTTTCTCCATAAGTTTGTAACTCGTTCACAATAGATCCTCCACGTCGTTCACGTAGAATGCAGGGTTTATCTCCAGAGCATCTGGAAGGTTCTCAACCCTTGCCTACAAGCTCACCTGAGGGCTCTCCTCAACAGAGAAATGTCCGGGACGTTACCACACCACAAGTGGAACGAACCGACTCTCTAGAAAATTTTCGAATTACCAACACTCGAGAGGACTTTCGAATTCACCCTGATTCTGAGAGACAGATTATGCAAGTGAATTCTTCTGGAGACTTAGTTGTTGTGTCTTCTGGATCACCGATTGGACCCTTTCTAGGAGTAGAGGGCCAAGATCCTTTTTGGTCTATGAGAATTTTTAGACGGGACCTTTTTGGTGCAGGATTAGGCTTGAAATCACCGTCTCACCTGTGCTCTCTGAAACCTCTAATCCAGACACAGTACCGTTTACTACTGCCTATTATTTTCCTGGTACGGAGGCCCCGCGATCTGACCACATCTTGACCATCCCTAAAGAAATGGTCCATTACACAGATACTACGAGTATTCACACCGGGATTACCGCGGTTAGTTAAGCCCCCATCGACACACCGCTCATGCCCAGTGTCACCCCGACACTACCGCCCAGATATAGTGCGTTGAATGCTTCCATTCCCACTCCTACGCAAACCCCATCCGACACTCCTGGTGGTCCCTCTTCTTCTGGGCACTCTCTTCCTGGTTTCATTTCGACACTTCATCAACCCCTTTTTGGAGGACCTTTCTCGTCCTCCACTGGCAGTATTAATCCTAGTGGCACTATTTCGTCATTCACACCAAATTACCAGATTCCTGTTGGTGGACAATTTCACCAAGGAGGTTTGACTCAACACCCCCTTGGCGGGCAAATTCCTATTGGAACACAAATCCCAATTGGAACATAACCCCCAATTGGAACACTGCCCCCAATTGGAACACAACTCCTGATTGGAGGACAAACCCCACCGACCCCACCTTATGGACAAAACATACCTCCATCCTTGGCCCAGTATTGGAATCATCTGATACAACATACTCCTCAATCGACTGGGGGGCAACAACTTCCAACTACATCCATTATACCCCCTAGTATAGGCCAACCATATCCAAGTATGTCCAATCCTATTTGGGGTTCAAATGGTCAAACTCATGTCCCTGTTCAAGGATACAATCCCATGAGCTACTTTCCTCTACAACCACCACCGAATCTACCCGGGTCTTCACATTATATGCAAATTGCTTATGGTCCTACTGGTTTGCCGACGGGGCTTCCTCCCCAAAGCCACCAGTACCCGCATGTGAATCGACAGTTACCCTTCTTGGCCACTTTGGATCTCTTGGACTTGTCAAGGATTTTAAATGATCCAATTCGTCACTCTCCCCAATGGCCCGCTATACCAGCCAAGCTACCATCGGACATCCCTAAATTTGACGTCAAAGCAGGAGAGGACCCGAACAATCACGTCATGACTTTTCACCTCTGGTGCTCATCTAACTCGTTGATGGATGACTCTATTTTTTTACGTCTTTTTCAATGGACCCTCATGGGTTCTGCTGCGAAGTGGTATATAGAATTACCACGAGGTTTCTTCACTGACTTCAACACCCTAGCTATGGCCTTCCTCACCCACTACTAGTTACCAATCCGTTATGAAACAGGGACTGAGATTTTGAGTTCTTTCAAACAAAACAAAGCCACTCATATATCTGATCACATTCATGAGTGGCCACTTCAACTACTCCAGCTGCTTCTCATGTAGTCGACGGTGTGATTGGCACTTTCCATGCCCAACCACATTTCGCCTCAAGAACCAACCCCAAACCTGCTTCTTCTAATGTTCAAAATGCTCCATCTCCTGCCCCTCCCACCGAAAAGACTTCTGAGGTAAATGCAGTTCAATCTAGCCCAGTCGGTAAAAACAAATCCAAAAAGGGAAGGGGTAAGAATAAGGAGGACAAAAATACTTCTCAAGCAGAGCGAACCAAAACTCCACCCGTTGACGATAGGGATAAGTGAAAACCTCGATACCCTTGTCTTATCTGTGGTGATGATCACTACACGAAGGATTGTCCATGACGCACTGAAGTCACTAAGTTCCTTCAAGGAGCCCTGAAACCACCTGCTCTGACCGTTTTGTCCCAACCCTTCCTGTCTCAACAACAGGCCCAATTGGTCATTCATGACCAACCCTCATCTTCTACTATATCCTATGTATTGATGTGTATTGGCGATTCAAAGCAGAATGACATTGCACTCACTACTCGAGCCAAAGATTATTCTCCCTCTAAAGAGAAGATTGATGACCCGCTTCCTTCATTGGTACAACCCTCTCCCACGACTCCACCTACCAACGGTCCTCTTCATCTCAAATGATCAAGCCTCGACATAGTTCTTCGACCCCCCCCAAAGGGCTTCATTTGGAAATTGGCTTTCAATCCTCATGCTCGTGCTGCCCAGAACTAGAACATTGTTGAAGATCTGGCCCAAGCACCTTCTGCGATGTTAGCCCTTGAAGTCTTTCAAAGTTGTCCCACACAACGGAAGGCACTGTTGAAAGCTATTAGTGGAATCGACCCGACAGATACGAATTTAATAACTTTTGACTTGGAAGATCACATTCCAAGGTTACCCCCTCAACTCACATTCCAGATCCAAGTGATTGTCTCTGACAAAAACATTTGTCGAACTGTTATCGACGAGGGTGCCTCGACGTGTGTCATGTCTCTTACTTTCTAGAAAGCCATTGGCTCTCCCTCTTTGAATGAATCCAAGAACACTCTCAAAGCCTTCAATGGCTCTGGTTTTAAGCCCTACGGTGTCCTTCCTTCGTTTCCAATCACGTTAGAAGGAAAAATGGTCCAAGTCGAAGTGGAAGTCTTTGATGCTCCTTTTGATTACAATCTTCTGCTTGGCCGCAGCTGGATTGATTCCATGTGCACAGTTGTGTCGACCCTTTTTCGTGTGGTATGTTTCCCACATCAAGGGAAGGTAGTCACCATCGACCAATTAGCCTTCTTTAACTCAGATACCCGTACTGGCAATGTATCGTTCATCGCTAAAACCCACCGGGTTATGAGAACGTTGGTGTAGGCCTTCTCAAAGACTCTTTGTTAATGGGTACTTTCCCCATTCCACCGCCCGATGTTCCACACTCGTTCGTTGCTTCAATCAACATGATCTCCACTTCGATTCACGGAATTCCTGCATCTCACGACCCATGGATGGTACCTGACCCTGGTGATCATCTTCGTTACGGCGATGAAATGTCGTTAAGTTTGGTCGAATCTGCCTATCAGGCCATTCAATCGACAACCCCTCGTACCCCCTCTCTTGGTGAGTTATCTCTAGATCCTTTCCGTGTCATTTTTCCCACAGACGAGATGATCATGTCTGTCATGGAGGACACTCCTTGGGACGATGGACATCATCGTTCCATCCTCTTTCTGGAGAAACATACCATCGAGAAATACCAACGGATCTCGGCCCCGTCGACCATTGTTGTCATCTCAACCATTCCCGTGCCCACACACGATGTGTTTTCTGAAGGGAACTTATGCAATATCTCACCCACTATTCCTCTTGACATATCCATCAAACCTGGAATTGTCGAAAATGTGCATATCGGAGCTTCATGTTCCTCTGACGAAATCGTCACCTACACGTCCCTTTTCAAAGAGTTTCATGAGATCTTCATCAGGAGCTACAAAGAAATGCCGGGCATCGACCCCGACATTGTGATACATGAGATCAAGACATACCCCGACGCTAAACCCGTCCAACAATGCCTTCGTCTAGTTCACCCACGTAAAGCGGCTACTATCAAGCTCGAAGTCGAGAAACTTCTCAAAGCTGGCTTTATTTACCTGGTGGCCCTCACTGACTGGGTTCCAAATCTTGTCCCAATTGACAAGAAACAAGGCACAATCCGTGTATGCGTTGATTATAGGGATATCAACAAAGCTTGTCCCAAAGACAACTTTCCTACCCCCTTCGTCGATCAGAGTGTCGATGATTGCGCCAAAAGTGAAATCTTCTCTCTGATTGATGGTTTCTACGGGTATAATCAAATCAACATTGTTCCCAAGGATCAACATAAGACTGCTTTTATTTGTCCTTGGGGTACTTTTTCCTATCGGAAACTCCCCTTCGGGCTCAAGAATGTTGGCGCAAATTTTCAATGCGCTATGTCTTATGCCTTCCATGATATCAAGCACATCGTGCAACCATATCTGGACGATTTACCTACTCAGTCAATGCGCCGAGTCGATCATCCAACCCACCTCCAAGCCATTTTAGTCCGCTGTCGGTTTTATCATATACGCTTGAATCCTCACAAGTTTGTTTTTTGCATGGAATCCGGTCGACTTCTAGGATTTATTGTCTCGCATCAAGGGATCAGGGTAGATCCTTTAAATGTTGAGGTGATCCTTAATCTCCCTCCTCCTTCTACACTTCACCAATTACAAAGTTTGCAAGGGAAAGCAAACTTTCTTCGTCGTTTTATCCTAAATTATGCCAAGATAACTCGTGCATTTACACGGCTCCTAAAAAAGGGGTCTAAGTTCGTATGGGATATCATCGCAACCAAAGCTTTCGAAGCTTTGAAATTGTCCCTAACACATGCTCCACTTATTCCCCCCCCCAATTACAGTCATGATTATTTCCTCTACCTTGTAGCCTCAGATTACACCATTGGTATGGTTCTCGTCCAAGAGGATGATTTTAACGATGAACATGTTATCTATTACTTGAGTCGAAGTCTAACACCTACCGAAACCAAGTATTTACATGTCGAAAAACTAGCCTTGGCATCCGTCCAAGCCGTCCAACGCTTCCGACACTATATCCTCTCTCGCAAGACTACAATGATTTCTAACTGCAACCCTATGCAACACATTTTCACAAGTCAATTGCTAGGGGGCAAATACTCCAAATGGATCGTGATACTCCAGAAGTTTGACTTGGAATTCGAACGTGCCAAGTCCAAGAAGTCCTTAGTGTTTGCCGAGTTGATATGCGACTTCCCCTATTCTGAAATGGAAAATGTAGCAGTTGATTCATTACCAGATGAATCCCTTTTCCTCATTAGCTCCGATGATCTTTGGTATGGCGATATCATCATATATCTCCAAACCCAGACTTTCCGGCCAACTTTCCGGGATACTCTTTATCGTCGGGGGATTGAATAAGTTTTTCGACGCTGCCTAACGTTCGACGAAGCCGAGAAAACCTTGAATGACTGCCATTCTAGAGCCTGTGGTGGTCATATGTCTGGGTATGCTACTGCCCAGAAGATCTTACGAGCAGGGTATTTTTGGCCTTCTTTATTTAACGACTGCATAATCGTTGTCCAAAAATACCATGCTTTCCAGACCTATAATCATAAGATACGGTCACATCCCGCTCCTCTTCACCCTGTGGTCTTCGTTGGTCCCTTTGCGAAATGGGGCATCGATTTCATGACATGTCACCCCCACTCGGCCGGGGGGCATGGATACATTATTATAGCTGTAGAATACTTTACGAAATGGGTCGAGACGATGCCGAGATTTGACAACACTAGAAAGACCGCAACATTATTCATGTTTAATCACATCATAGCTCGTTTTGGTGTTCCTCAGGCTATCATCACTGATCACGGTAGCCACTTTAGAAAATTCATGATGTCCAAACTCACTGAAAAGCTGGGTCTTCGCCATGAAAACTCAATGCCCTATTACCCACAAGCCAATGGCCAAGTCGAAGCAATTAACAAAGTTCTCATAACTATGCTCCGAAAAATGATAGGGATTCACAAAACAAGTTGGCACACAATGTTGTTCTCAGCATTGTGGGCTTACCAGACATTCGTCAAGTCCGCTACTAGGTTTACACCTTTCCGGTTAGTCTATGGTTTGGAATCCATTCTCCCGATTGAATGCGAGATACCCTTTAAAACTAGTTGTTGAAATCCTACCAAACACTTCTGCTGAGGAAGAACGTCTTTTGTATCTTATGCGATTAGACGAAACTCGACGCGATGCTACCCTAGTCATAGAAGCTCAGAAAAAATGTGTCAAGGCCCAATACGACAAACATGTCAAGCCTCGCGTTTTCTCCGAAGGAGATCTCGTTCTCCTCTATGAACAAGATTGAGATATGCTAGGAGCTGGAAAATTCGAAGCCATGTGGCGAGGTCCTTATATTGTTAGATGAGTTTTGGAAAATGGGGCTTATGAGTTAGTAGATTATGATGGTATCCCTTTGAGTGAACCCAGAAATGGGTTGTACTTGAAGAAGTACTATGCATAAGATCACCTGTGCATGAGTACCTGTATTTTTATTGTATCATACTTCTTGTGTGTTACTGTAGCTTGCTTTTGTCGTTATCTGGTCTCTGCCCTTATGTGATGTTCTATTTGATTTCCAGATGTCAGAGTCTTTGCTACCCTACATTGGCTTCGCTGATGGCACTAGCCGTAGTACTCAGAACCTTGCTTCCGTTGCATGGGCAATTTACACCCCTACAAACGAACTTGTATCCTTACGAGGTGTGTGTCTCGGCTGTGTGACCAACAATATTGCGGAGTATAACACCGTTATCGAATTGTTGATTGATGTTATCTCGCTCGGAATTCATCATTTGGTTGTGCGACTCGATTCACAACTCATAGTACTACAGTTAAGTAATGTTTATACTATTCGAAGTCCTACTTTGTTACGGGTGTATTTGCGAATTCCCCTCTTGGAACGTTATTTTGATTATATTGAATATCAACATATTCCTAGATGTCTAAATACATTAACTGATGCATTAGCTAACTATGTATTAGACAAACATTTGGGTCATTTATAAATCAATCACAACGATTTTCACACAACACAAGATAAACCGGTAGAAGCCGTATGTATATATAACGATAAAAAAAGTTTTTACAAAAAAGTTATGTCCGAGGACCAAAATCTCAAAATCTGAAGCTCATAGCTTCTACAAAGTGACGTCATGGATGAAGTTCACGGTAAGACATGACTTCCCGAGCAACCCTACGAAGTAGTCGGCCAATGGACTCTGACACTCCTATTGTATGACACTGATAACGTTGTGGAACTTCTCCAAGGGGCATGTCCGGAATGTCTGCTGTCAAACCCTCTAGGTTTTGTTCCACCGCTTCATAATCTTCGACGTCCCATCGTGGCACTGGAGCCACCTCTCCTCGTCACTGAATAGGAGAAGTACTAGGAGGTTGGTAAGGCCCCATGTCTGTGTCATCAAAAAATAATTTTGTATTTAGACCTTGGGCGAACATATAAAAAACATTTGCATATGATAAATTTCACAAAAACATTTAAAAAGAAAAATGTGTACGTCTTACCAAGTTCCCCCCATTGAGCACCCTCGGGCAGGACCAAGTCCAGATCTCCTTGGAAGTCCAACCCGACATAAGCATAATCATCGACCATCAACATCTGTGGTCGTAACCAGTCGAAGAAGACATCATTATATTTGATAATTGGTCCAGCTACATGCCAGGCCATGAGCTGACACCACCTTAGCATTCTTGGATCTGTTGGAGCCGGTAAATCCCACTCAACCTGCAGCCTCAGCAAGGGAACCCTCTCAAGGAAGAAGGACACCAAAAAAGACCCGTAATCGAATTGCTTCAGGTCGCCTCACTTGCATTTGGTCAACTGCCTCTTCATGCTACGAAGCACTGTGTCTGCCTAGTTAAAAACCTGAGGCTCAGTACACTCTATGGCATATTGAAAGTAGCTCTGGAGAGCCATGTGAGGAGCAGTTCTCCCAGCCATACGAGCGATGGTGAAAAAAATAGTGCGGAGCGTCAAATCTCGCACTCCCCAAATGGCTACTTTCCCTTTGCTCCTCTCTTCTTCTGGAACATAGTGCGAGCGACAATACTAACTCATGGGCAACCCACCACCTCTACTACCAGTTAGGATCGTGTGGTACCCACGCCGTGATAGTCCTGTCAAGAAGTAAATGTCCTCAATATCCAAGGACAATGTGTGGACCCCTACATGGAATACTTGCTGGTCAGGATCCCACATATGCACAAGGTACTCCAATAACCTGACTTGGGTCCTCATACCCGGGATATGAAATAATTTCAGAAGACCACAGTCTCATAACGCGGCAACGCTGGCTGGATGATTCTCGGCAATGGCATCATCTTCTTCGTGCTCTCTTTCATGCCATTCCAGAACCATGGTGATGGCCAAATACCTGCATAAGAAGCATAAGAAGAAAGTTAATAACTCTATTCAACACTTGGTATCTTTTTCATTGAGAAAAACTTTAAAAAAAAATTCCACTTTGCGGTTCTCGCAGGTGCCCTTTAGGCACAATGTGAGGTTCTCACAGGTGACTTTGGGGTCACCTGTGAGAATGGGGCATTCTTGCAGGTCCCGTGTGGCTGGCCTGCGAGAATGGATGAGCGCAACTTTAAACCCCAAAACAAACTCAAAACTATGTTTTTTGCCAATGAAAATGAAAAATCAAACTATGAAAAGGTAGAGGACAAGGAGCTTACCTCACTGCCGGAGACGATTCGTCGAATAGATGCTTGTAACTCCTGCAATCAAGCACCGAAATTCAAGGGCAAAAGAGGGGTTTTTGGGCTCAAATATTGGTAAAGTTAAAATGATTATGGTAAAAAGAACTTTTACCCCTTATATTTACTTTTACCATGTTATTGGATTTTATAATTGTTTATTTATTAAAACCTAATGCCTAATACCATTTTGAGTATGACTTTTGCAGGCGTAATGACGTCGATGTTCATGCACAGGGACGCGGATATTTTTTCTTCTTCATCGCATGTTTTGATTGTTTTTATGGTTTTTGTACAAAACCTCAAGCTTGGTCTTTGTCCGTTCTCACACTCGAAAATACATGAGAACGCGATCGAGCACACTTTTATCACTTTTTCGCGCTCAACAAGGTTATACGAAAAATGAACCCCCCTGGAGTCGCCTTTAAGCTCTTTTCAGACTCTCTAAACATGAAAAGATTGCCGAGCGACCTTGCTATTTTCACACTCGTTAAAGTATTTGAAGAAAGAGTCTGTTGGGTGATAATTTATCTCTTTTTCGGTCTCATCAGACTATTTTACGAAAAATGAACTGAGAGAGTTCTCTTTTAAGTGTTTTTCCAAACTCTATAATCATGAAAAACCTTCGAGTTTTCTATCTTTGGACTCGTTAAACAAACATCGACAGACTCGTAATGGGACCGAACCACTGCTTCTTAGGGTTCGTTAAACATACTCCGAAGGACTTATCCGAAGGATGAGCTTATATCAACAAGCATATGTTATCCTCCTCAAGCTTGCGTAAAAATAAAGAGGTACTCGCCATAAATGGTGGGGGGGAATTTGGGAAAGGGATGTGTTCTCGTATTCATATTAATTGGAAGTAAGTGTCGTTCTTGAACATGACACCCCCCTATTCATTATTTGAAGCCGGTTTGGGAAATCCATTTGTCTCTCATTCGATTTGCTACAAGGTCATACCCTGTATCGTCTCTGAGTTAATGCTACCAAATCATTGGTCGTGTCATTCATATGTTCAATAGAAGTTCATCTGAAACCTCTATTGATTCGGCCATCTGCAGTTGTCCATTTCCTTCGTGTCAGCCTTCCCTGTGTCCATTCCAACTTATATCATACTCTGTTTCACCTTCAAAATCTATTACTCATTTCATGTCATCAATGGGGAATACATCAAAGCCCTCCTGTGACGAGTTTTGTTTCATCAACTTCAGCTCATTATCCGGAAGCAAGACTTAGAAATTCTTTGGTACCTTGGAACTTGCATGCCTCAATGGCAGGTTTCCTCGCTTTTGACAGTGGGTTTACATCATTGACCCCTGATCGAAATAATCTGTCAGATGTTCGACCTCAACTCATTCATTCACATTCAGTGGATTGTACTAGTGTACCTTGGGAGTCATTGACATTAATGGTGATTTCCCTCGCACTTGTTAACAGTTTCATCATTGACCGATAATCAAGTGGCTTCTACCATGTTCGACTTCAACACATGTAATTACATGGTTAGATTCATACTTTCAGGCGACGGGATTGAAGACCCTGGATCTCATCTCTTTGTCCAGGTTGCGATGGAGAATGTCTAATTTGTGACACATAGATCCACTTTGTATGTCTCGTGGCTATGTCGTCTCAATTTGAATTTTCTTGCATAGATCCTGATCAGAATCTGGACCAGGGGTCAAATTTTACCTCAAAAATTAAAGTTCTCGGAATTGCCTCAAAACAAATGGGTTTGTAACCCTCGTCGTCACGAATCCAACGCAATTCGTTTCATCTCAAACGGACATCGCGAGCGAAAGTTATAGCAATCTGTTCATAAAGTCAAACAGGTAAAAAAAGTGTTGACTGGGCAGTCCGTACGGCCACGTGGCAGGGCCGTACTATCATGATGACATGGAAATTGGTTGATGTGGCACATTTTCATTGGTCGGTTGACTGGTGAATACGGTGTTGACACGTGTCCGTTTATGGGCAAATAATATGAGGACACGTGGCCCAATCGGAGGGCGCCACGTGTCCCCTCATTTTTGGCTATTTGGTTTTTGGTTTAAAAGTTTGGCGGCTATGGGATTTGAACCGGTGACCTCCCACTATGCCAAAGTTTTCAAAGACCTCCGCTAACCATTATGCCACGGTTTGTTTCTTGTTAGTTTCATGGGAAACATTATACTTGAAGTTGCATTTTGTATTATTTGAAATGGGGGCGGGCCGGGGCTTAGCCCCGACCCACAGTCCTTTGCACCAGGCATACGACCATACCCCTTATTTCAAAATGCGCGTGGGAGTGGTGGTTGTAACCCATAGTTTAAACCTTTTCATATAAACATATGTTGCGACCGGTTTATTATGGCGCGTTATACAATACATTGTTATAATGTATATGTTGGCCTTTGTATTAACGCGTGCGGAAATTTTAATGCTTATTTAATACAGCCACTACATTATATGCCACGGTTTGCAAACATTTTGGTGCGTTTTTGGGGTGGAGTCTGCCTTTTTTGACCTTTTTGCTATTTTTAGCTTGGCTAACTCCCACTACTCCTATTTTGGTGGAGTTTTGTTGGGGAAAAGAAGGAGGATTTAGTTATTGAGATATCTTTGGCTACAGGAGACCATTCTTCACGAAATTTTGGTCGATTTTGGGTCTCTTCGACCTTCTGAATCCATTGGAATAGGTTTCAGAGCCATTTGAGGTCATTTTCAGGTGATTTTTCTTCGTGGAAGTTCCAGGAGCCATTAGGGCCAAATCAGTTTGGGAGCTGCATTGGGAATTGTGCAGCCAGTGAAGGTGGAACGAAGGTCATTCCTGAAGTTTATCAGTATTCTGAATCTATTTATACAGCTCTTTTTTCCTATTGAGGCATTCTTCTCATTGTTTAGCTTCAGGGAAGCTTTCAGGGCCACCAGGGCCATTTCAGTGCTTGAGCTGTTTGAGGGCTATGTTCATCCATTTTTGGTGATTCAAAAGCCTATGTCTGCTATTTTCGACCTTCTGAGTCTGATGGTAGAGGTTTCAGAACCATTTGAGGTCATATTCACCTCGAAATTCTCCATGCAAGATTAAAGGGCCACCAGGGCCAATTGGGGAAAGTACTGTATAAGGTACAATTTCACTGTTTAGTGTTTGGGAAAGAGCATGTTCAGCTAATTCCTATCTTCTGATTCTGTATTTACAGTCAAATCTGTCTTTAGAGACACTCATATTCTTGTATTAGCATTTGTAGCATTTTTAATACAAGAGGACAAGCCTAGTTTGGGAGGTTTGGTCCAGCAGATGTAGCCCAAAGGGGGTGAACTGCTTTATCATCTGGTATTGCTGTGATTTTGATGTGTTATTGCTGCATGTTATATGGCTGTACATTGGTTTATAACACCTTTTTAATCACTTAAAAGAACCTTTCTTCTCACATGAACATTGCAAACAAGAACCAAGGACTTAACACATAAACCCTCTTGCACATTTTAACACATGAAGCAAGGTCCTGTTAAGATTTATTTTATGAGGTAGAGGGTGCTTGCATAGCATAACAAGTCAGCCTTCTATTTTCAGATCAGGTTGGTATCAGAGCATAGTTTATTTTGCTCATGTATTTGCCAATGATAGCTTGAGTTTTAGCTGTTGGTATTTGTGCAATTTTTGTATTGAAGTTTGAAATCTTGCAAGTATGGAGGAAGCTTTAAACATTGATAGTTCTCCTACATCTTCCAAATCTAAGTTCTTTGACAAAGAAATGTTTAATGCATTGCTAACCATGAAAATGCAAAAGATTTGCAGTCATTGTCAGAAGAGGGGTCATCTCATTAACCGATGTTGGACATTGCATCCAACCTCTCATCCAAGGCACAAGAAGCAGTTGGAAAAAAAGATTGACAAGAATGGAAGAGGAGATTCCATCATTGACGTGAGACAAGATGACTCACAAGAAGACAACTTTCAGCAGAAGGATTCGCCATTGAGTTGGCTTGGTAAGAAATGGATTGATTTCTTGCGTAAGTAAGGCTTTCATTTTTCTGCAGTAGATGCACATTGCAGCCTTAGCTTTTCATTTTGTTGAAGTTGACAAGTTGCAACAGTTTGTCTTCATTTGGTAGAGGCAAGTTTGCATGTGAATGCATTTACTTTTGAGAGCATACTTGTGTTATATCACCTCGTAAGGAACATGCATAAGAGGGGTATGCTGTCCATTTTATTACAGCCACATATACTTTTCATTTTCATCTCTTTAGTACCCACATGTCTTGGGTTTGAGTACCTATGTTTCTACAGGGAAGAGAGTTGAAGAAATTATGCACATGCTTTTGGTTTTGTGAGTGCATAAAACAATGAACTGGATGTTAGTTCATCATGATTGATTCATGTTTGTAACATGATTGTTTATCATGGTTTTCGAATTGTCATTTTCGAAGGTTGAAACATTCCACATGAGTCTCGACTGTGTCGATTTTATCTTGGCAACTATGTTATGTCGTTCATGGTTCTCGACTTATGTTTAGTCGATGGTGTTGATGACTTGTAAGTCCATTTAGAGAGCACTAAAATGCAGGAAAACACCATGTGCTTTGATGAAGCACAAGATGCGACAGTTGCTTGAAGAGCAAAAAAGACTTTTCTGTCCTTATTTTCAGTCTTGTATCAATTTATTTTCAAGATTGATGTTCTTCTTGGCTTGTGACAAGATGTCGCAGGAAAATTTGCAGCCATTGGAGAGCGGATTGTTGACGTCAAAAGAAGTTCACATGAGGGACTCGAATCTCAGTGGGAAGGCTGGCAGTCTTCCAAACGCAGAGAGAACAGTGGGTCAGCAACAGCTAGAGAGCAGTGGTTGAGAGACATAGTCAGTTGCAGTGCAAGGCATGTCAAAGTACCCAGGTGATTGTCGAAAAGTCTTTTCAAGTAGAATCAGTTGATAGAGCTTGAAAGAAGAAGAGCATTGAAGCTCAGATCGATAATTATAAGCTTTTGTGAGTCCAAAAGCCTTTCAGTGGGAAGGCGTGATCAAAATCTGGACTAGGGGTCAAATTTTACCTCAAAAATGAAAGTTCTCGGAATTGCCTCAAAACAAATGGGTTTGTAGCCCTCGTCGTCACGAATCCAACGCAATTCGTTTCGTCTCAAACAGACATCGAGAGCGAAAGTTATAGCAATCTGTTCATAAAGTCAAACAGGTAAAAAAAGTGTTGACTGGGTAGTCCGTACGGCCACGTGGCAGGGCCGTACTATCATGATGACATGGCAATTGGTTGATGTGGCACATTTTCATTGGTCGGTTGACTGGCGAATACGGTGTTGACACGTGTCCATTTATGGGCAAATAATATGAAGACACGTGGCCCAATCGGAGGGCGCCACGTGTCCCCTCATTTTTGGTTATTTGGTTTAAAAGTTTGGCGGCTGTGGGATTTGAACCGGTGACCTCCCACTATGCCAAAGTTTTCAAAGACCTCCATTAACCATTATGCCACGGTTTGTTTCTTGTTAGTTTCATGGGAAACATTATACTTGAAGTTGCATTTTGTATTATTTGAAATGGGGGCGGGCCGGGGCTTAGCCCCGACCCGCGGTCCTTTGCACCAGGCATACGACCATACCCCTTATTTCAAAATGCGCGTGGGAGTGGTGGTTGTAACCCATAGTTTAAAACTTTTCATATAAACATATGTTGCGACCGGTTTATTATGGCGCGTTATACAATACATTGTTATAATGTATATGTTGGCCTTTGTATTAACGCGCGCGGAAATTTTAATGCTTATTTAATACAACCACTACATTATATGGCACGGTTTGCAAACAGTTTGGCGCGTTTTTGGGGCGGAGTCCGCCTTTTTTGACCTTTTTGCTATTTTTAGCTTGGCTAACTCCCACTACTCCTATTTTGGTGGAGTTTTGTTGGGGAAAAGAAGGAGGAGTCAGTTATTGAGATATCTTTGGCTACAGGAGACCATTCTTCACGAAATTTTGGTCGATTTTGGGTCTCTTCGACCTTCTGAAGCCATTGGAACAGGTTTCATAGCCATCTGAGGTCATTTGCAGGTGATTTTTCTTCGTGGAAGTTCCAAGAGCCACTAGGGCCAAATCAGTTTGGGAGCTGCATTGGGAATTGTGCAGCCAGTGAAGGTGGAATGAAGGTCATTCCTGAAGTTTATCAGTATTCTGAATCTATTTATACAGCTCTTTTTTCCTGTTGAGGCATTCTTCTCATTTTTTAGCTTCAGGGAAGCTTTCAGGGCCACCAGGGCCATTTCAGTGCTTGAGCTGTTTGAGGGCTATGTTCATCCATTTTTGGTGATTCAAAAGCCTATGTCTGCTATTTTCGACCTTATGAGTCTGATGGAAGAGGTTTTAGAACCATTTGAGGTCATCTTCACCTCGAAATTCTCCATGCAAGATTAAAGGGCCACCAGGGCCAATTGGGGAAAGTACTGTATAGGGTACAATTTCACTGTTTAGTGTTTGGGAAAGAGCATGTTCAGTTAATTCCTATCTTCTGATTCTGTATTTACAGTCAGATCTGTCTTTAGAGACACTCATATTCTTGTATTAGCATTTGTAGCATTTTTAATACAAGAGGACAAGCCTAGTTTGGGAGGTTTGGTCCAGCAGATGTAGCCCAAAGGGGGTGAACTGCTTTATCATCTGGTATTGCTGTGATTTTGATGTGTTATTGCTGCATGTTATATGGCTGTACATTGGTTTATAACACCTTTTTAATCACTTAAAAGAACCTTTCTTCTCACATGAACATTGCAAACAAGAACCAAGGACTTAACACATAAACCCTCTTGCACATTTTAACACATGAAGCAAGGTCCTGTTAAGATTTATTTTATGAGGTAGAGGGTGCTTGCATAGCATAACAAGTCAGCCTTCTATTTTCAGATCAGATCCACAATGTATTCTTGGTGGCTATGCGATATTTTGACGGCATGGATCCACAGTGTATGATTGGTGGCCATGACCTATGCTTATAATGTCACCCGTCCGTGATCTTAGTATGGGAATGCCTACCTCAGAACTAGTATGATATTCTGTAGATGCTTGGTTGTTCGCAGGTTTCTGATTAGGTGCGCTCCTAGTTTCCAACACACACACGTAGTTTACAAAGTATTTCGGCTGTCACTGATTCCAGCCTCATACTTTGGGGGGCATTCTGTTACCCATGATTTTGGTCATCTTGATGGTGTATTGATGATGGTGTACTCAGGCTCCTAATAAGAACTTTCTCCTGAGAAAAAGTGACATTCATCTCTTCCTAGAAAACATATTTTTAAAGAGAGTTCGTAGGTCGCTTATAGCCTAGGGTGCAAGAATGACCCATTCTTGCAGGCTGCGTTCAGCTAGGGTGCGAACTTTTCTCACTGTGCTACATAGCTAGGGTGCGAACTGGTTCTCAAGATTGGAACAAGATGAAGTCTCGATGGTTCTAGAAGGGAATCTTCTAGAGAATGGGTTGGTATTCAAATGGTTATCATTTTAGTGGTTTCCCTGATATTGTGGGATCATTCTCATCCAAGTAACCATCTCATCCTCTCCTATATATTGATGGGATTCTCATGGAAAAGGTTAAGCAAGATTGATTGGAGAATTGGTGAAGGAATTGTGTGAAGGACCTAGCTTGAACAGGAGCTTGGAGACTCTAGCAAGTCTATCAAGAGGAATTGGATTTTCTTCATACAAGGATCGAGAAAGTGTGTGTGTTGGAACCAAGAGCCACTGAAAGGAAGCTTACGACATCAAGGCGATCAGGTTGTATCTTCCACTTTCGATTAATATGATACAACGACATGTCCTTTTCCCATAAAGTCATTCTTACTTTATTGTGTAATTCCTTGATCATACACATAAGTTGACGATTGAATATATTTTGCTATCTTAAATTTGGTTGGTTTGTGTTGTCTTGGTCTTGACCTCACGAGAGTGTTGGAGCAAAGCGGGAGAAATAGAGACCCTAGGAAGAGATACAAAGGTATGCCACTTGTTCCTCCCTACTAGCTAATTCAATGGTCATAACTTAGGGAAATAGTCATGTCCTGTCCTATTTTGTTCTAGATCCAGGTGGATCTAGGGAGATCTGTTAGTGTCCACACCTACCAATTAGTCCAATAACACCTGTTGTTCCTCGTAGTAAGTTGGTAGATATTTCCTTTGGAACTTTTCCTCAAAAATTTCCCAAGAGACGGTGTCTGGGGTAAGGTGCAATTGCCTCTCCAAGTTGCCCCACCAGTTCAAGGCACTTTCCCTTAACTGAAAGATTAGTATTTTCGCCTTTGATGTGGAAGCATAGTCTCTTAAGGAAAAACATCGTGTCATTCCTTCCAACCATGCCTCTGCTCATTCACTGGCACAACCCCCGACAACCTCAGGAGGTTTGATTTTTTGTAGTTCTCTAGTGATTTCCTTGGGTGGAGGCCCTCCTCCTAAATCCCTCGATGCTTCAAGATTACCCATTCCACATGGTGGGGGCTCCACTTCGATCCCTGCTGGCTAACGCCCCTTTAAAGTCTCATTTATGGCCTCCAAAGAGCACATAATGAGAGCTAATTCAGGCGATGGTGGTGGTGACATTGGTGGTCCTTGCAACGATGCCCCTCTGCCTCAATTTCCTCGAGTCCTAACCATCCCGTATAATTGAATCTGCATCAACCAAAATTTTGTCAGGGAGAGTCTAAGGCAATTCACATTTGCGCAAATTAAACTTGAAAACATAGGGTTAGGCGTAAGTTGTTTTTACTTGTCTGTAAACATACATTACTCTCTTTAGGGTAAGTGGCTAGGTCAGGGTTAAAGCATCTAAGCTTGATGTATTCACCTAAGAAAACTACTAACTCCCTCGCCTAGTAGCTACGCTAGCACTGTACCACACTCGCCAATTCCTCTAACTTACCTTCCTAGTGCGCATGAAGCCCCCTCCTGCTTATCCCGGTCTAAGTCCTTAAACTTTTCATTTAAAACTAATTAATGTGATTTTCAACCTAATGTTGATTAATTATTAAGAACTAATAATCTAGACTAAACTTTAACCTAAGTTTCAATTGTCTTAATCAACACATTCAATTTAATCCTGAAAATTAATATTATTATTGGTGATTAATTAATTAAGTACATAATTAATCACTAATTTAATTAATCATTCCAAATGATTAATCACTTTTAATTAATCACATTAATTAGTTTTAAATTTAAACCTGAATTTAAATCATAAATTTAAATATAATTAAAAACATAAATTTAAATATATTTAAACATAAATTTAAGACATAAATTTAAATCTAATTTAAAACATAAATTTAAATATAATTAAAAACATAAATTTAAATCTAATTTAAAACATAAATTTAATTATGTCTTAAATATTATTTAAAACATTAATTTCAAGCTCTAATATATATATTTCTTTTTGTTTTATTATTAACTAGTTAAAAAGTAAACTATTAAAACTTAAACCTAAAAACAAAATTTAAAGTCGGGCAGTGGGTCCTCACATGAGGCCCACGTGCCCCTCCCCCCATTCTCTGATCCCCTAAAACCCTACACGCACGGGCTCTCCATCCCCAAACCCTACACAAAACATTCTCCTAACGCTCTGCCACCTCTCCACTCTGCACTCTCCCTCTCAGCAGGCTCGGTTTGATGCTTAGGGCATAACCATCAACCTGTGGGTATCCTTCTCAGAGGCTTAAACCCTGTTTTTGGACGCGTTGATCATAGTGGCTCCCTCGTTGGCTCCTCTTTCATTTTCGTTTTTTTTTGTCATTTTCTCAGCAGAGATGAAGGATGAGGCTGACCATGGCCATTCCCTCTACTCAACCAATATTGGTGCCTATGAGCTTGTCCGCGCAGTCCTTTGGCTATATGGGCTTGGGTTTTGAGCACACTAGGCATGGAATGGTAGGCTAGGCACATGACACTTGGTCTTGGATTGAATTTGTGTGGTTTGGCTCCCTCCTGTGGGTGCTCGGTTGTGCAACTACGTTGTCACGGGCTCCTTCCTTGGTGCTTGGTGCTTGGTCTTGAGCCTTACTTTATGATGAGACAAGTAGAGTGTTGTTGGTCATGGTGCTCAATGTTGTTCTTTGGTGACTTTGGGTGCTGTGGACGTGTAGTGCAATGCCCCTTGTGGGCTCCTCCTCCTCGTGGCTGCTCCTCCATGTGACTTGGTTTAGTGCTTGTGTTGTAGGTTGTCAAAGTCTGGTGCATTGGCATTCAGGACTTTGTGAAGTTGTTATGTTGGTAGGAGAGGTCGTCTGTAATCCGACCATTGTCAAGGATTTACACTGGTAGGAGAGGTCGTCTGTTGTAATCCGCCTTTGGTGAAGTCGCTATGCTGGTGGAAGAGGTCTCCTATTGTAAATGCTGGGCTGTAGGTTGTATCAGTGTTTCATGTTAATAATGCTCAGGGCTAGGCTTGTGGGCTACCTCTTTTTTTTTTGTTTTTAACTCTATTGTGTTAGCATACAACTATTTTTTTTTGTTTTGTGTAGGAGACGTGCATTGCATGACTTAGGCTTCTGAGCTCCCTTCTAGGGCGTTGCATGTGTCAGTTGCTCTCTATCGTGTAGTGCAAACACGATGCCCTTTGTGGGATCTTACTCGGTGGATTGATGCATGGATCTTGGCCCACGGTCGTGTGTGTGTTGTTAGCGTAGGCATTACAGCCTAGGCCCGCATATAACTTTGACCAAAATTCATGGTGAAATCGATGCAGGGTAAAAAAAATCATGTCCTAACATTAATTTATATTAGATGCTCGGAAGGTGAATTTCAGGTGGTACACCTGATCCGTATGCTCAGACAATATTGCAGAAGAGAGATAGCAACACGACGCTTTATCAAATATTCTATTTGACAGGTCTCGAGTTTGGTTTTCTATTGTTTGGTTTTCAAGTTTTTTTTTTCTCACTCAATTTTTTTTGAGTCAATATTTTAGGACTATGATTCGACTCCAAGACATGGGCTTCATAAGTAGTTCAAGATTTGTTTTCTGGGGATTCAATTTATACAGATGAGTTTGTTTTAGAAATTGGGTTGATGGGTGTATGTAATATTGCTTTTTTGTTTTTCTTCATTATATATATATATATATATATATATATATATATATTGGCATATTATTTATATATAGATCTGTGTAAAAAATAAATTGTGTGCTTGGCTAATAAATTGTGTTCTTGGCTTGCAGGTTAGGTGGAGCTGGAGCTTGGAGCTTAGCCCTCAGGCCCAGATTTATAAGTTTTCCATAAATAAATTATTTATACATCTAGTTATTTATGTTTATATAACCCTTTTCAAGGATTTCACTTGTACAAGTGGGTAGGTGGGTAGGTCCTGGTCCAAGTTTTTAAACCAGGGCTCTGATACCATGTGTAAAGCCTGTCTAAGAAGAGCCTTAAAAACTTGAATTTAAATATAGAATTTGCTATCATAAATTCTTTTCTGTTCTGTCTTCAGTATAATAACAATTCATTGTTCAACAAAATTTTAAAGTGAGAAGCATGATAATGAATAACATATTCAACATAGTAAAAAAAATGAACATCATAACAATAATGAACACATTATAATAATGATAATAAATACCTCCAACTGATGTTGTTCTCCATCTCTGTCCAAGCTGAAGCTCTGCTCAAAACTGACTAACCTCCCAGCCATCTAGGAACAACCTATCCGACTTCCTACCCTAGGATTCCTTATGGTTTCCTGGACCCCGAGCCCAAAATTCCTAGCAACAAGTGCCCCCTGTGAAAGTCCCCAAGTCTGTAAGCACAAAAATAGCTCAAGTCTCCACTCCTCCTCCCTTCTCCTTCCTCCAATCTCAAAAATATTACCCCCCAAACAAAAGAAGACCCCCTTCCTGAGTGTTCCCCTTTGCCTTATCCTCCTTC